>CM076583.1:1050126497-1050180359 GCA_034641835.2 Pinus albicaulis
CCTAGGGTGCGGAAACCTAGTTCCAGCACCCACCCATACTACTTCGGGTGAGACTTTGGCTTGCGCAAGCAAGTCACTGCCGAAAGGGCCAGTAGTATAGGGGTTTGTTGGCAAACCGTGAACCTCCGAACCTGGGTCAGGATCCCTCGAGCCAACACCATTGAGCATCGAGGGTAGTGATTTTAACATCCAAAATGATTTGCAACGTGATCAACAAATTTATTACCTATTGTCAGACGTGCGAAAGCAAATGAGCTTGAATTTGTGAGAGCACAGAAGCCACTCTCATGATGTGAGCTTCTATTTTCCAGCTAACTGATATTCTTGAGGGTGTTGTTCCACACTAGATCTTGCTTAAAATTGGAATAATAAAGAGTGAATCCCCTTATATTATGAATTGATGGTAGCCATTGTCGAGGGAAATGCTTAAACCACGTTCCAGGCCCCATAGTTCAGCTTCGTTGTTGGTAATATAGCCTAGCTTACTAGTGAAGATGTGCATGATTTGGAGTAAATTGTTCTGAGGCATCACCATAACTATCCTGGTTGGGATTACTCTCGGAGGCTCCATCAAAGTTTAGTTTAATGAAGCCTTCAAAAATAAATATAATTATCAATAAACCATTTTAACTATGTAAAATTACATAAAATAAAAAATAAGAATACAACAAAATTAAAAAATAAAAATATAAAATAAAAAATAAAAAATTAAAATAAAATAAAATAAATAAATAAATTTAATAATTATAATTAATTACACCGAAGGCGTCTCTTTGTGGGGTTGGGCTGGACAAATCCATCCAATAGGATCCTTCAATTTTTGTTGTCCTCCATCAAATAGGGAAATGACACGTGTTTGCATGACCTAGAAGCAGCGTTCTACACTAACTTCACCTCGCATGATAGAGAACTCTCGCTCGACTCTTTCACCATGGTTTCTTGCGCCTCAGTGGTATCGACTTGAGGACATGAAAGGTGAAGGGAAGGTCAAGGGCGAGTTGATGTTGAATTTCTGGCTGGGCACTCAGGCAAACAAAGTGTTTTCAGAGGCATGGCACTTTGATGCAGCATTGGTGCACTCAAATGGGCTTGTGAATACTTGATCCATGGTCTATCTTTTTCCCAAATTATGATACGTGAGGGTGAATGTGATTGTAGCTCATGATTGGATTTCGAGTGACAAGACTAACTTTCCTAATTTTCATGTCAAGTTTTAGTTGGGAAATCAGTTGTAGAAGACAAAGTTGAGTGTGCCGAGTCGAAACATGATTCCTTTCTGGAACGAGGAGTTCCTTTTTGTAGTATAAAATCCATTCGAGGATCATCTGATTCTCTTGGTCAAGGATCATTTGGGGTCGAATGAGGAAGAAATTATGGGGAGAGTAATGATTCCTTTGAATGTCATAAATAAAGGACCAAATCATAAGATTGTGAATCCTCGTTGCTTTAGCCTTGAGAATGGGGGGTTTTTCGTAGAAGAACTAGAGAAACAATGCCATCAAGATACATAAGGGATGTGGAGATGATGAAAATCTGAGGGTCCACAACTAAGCCTCCCTCCAATAGTAGCAAAAGAGGATTACAAAACTAAGGGGGGCATGACACTCATAACTAATTTCACATTCCCACCACCAATGAAATTGAAGAATTATATGATGATGCAAAGTGACAAGAATAAAAATGATTTACAAATAGGTAACGACCCAATAACAATAATAAGATGGCCTTTTTCTTTGCTTTTTTCAAATTTTGGCCTTTTTTTTCAATGTACATTCAATGTTGTTTAGGATTGTGGTGGTGGGCGAGTTACTTGTGTTTTGACAATTATTTTAATGTTTTGAATTGGTACAATTATGAACCAGTAAGTGAATCATCTTTGCCTCGTAGGTTTGAGTGGGTTAGATCGAGGCCATAAATATCTTTCACAAATAATTGCGAGGTTGTAGAAAGTTGGGGTGGTTGGGAGTGCTTCACTAGCCCTTGCCATGAAAATGTGTTCTTCTGCACTGCTCTATTACCAACTTAACTTGGTGTCTCAAGGGAACTCAAAGAAAAAGGAAAGTTGTAAGTGCTAAAAGGCCACGTTTGATGCCAAAGTGCATCTCATTATTTAGGGTGCAAGTTATATAAAGTGTTGAAAATTGACATGGCTTCTTCCCTACAATGTATTTTGTAGGGGTATTCTTCCTTTTTATTCCAACAAAAAAATTCAAACAAAGAGTCTCTTTTATTTATTTTGTTCATGATGGAAGCCTTAGTAAAGTCTTTGTTTTTAGCTGTCATTTTTGATGATTTGGGTTATGGAATTTGATGAGGCTTTCTTTACTATTTCATATATATTAATGCATAATCTTTTTGTGTCAACCTATCTCCTATTAAATGTCCATTTTTACTTCATTGAATGGGAGCTGGTCAAAATGGATGGGAGGAATCCTTAATTCACATTATTGAGCATGATAAGCGCATGGAGAATTTTGTCCAACTTAGTAAATATTGTTGGTAGTTTGAGAGGACGTGTCTCATTCACATTAATGACTATGTTATTGTGTGGAGTATTTGATCCAACTTTGTAAGTAGTGCTGGTAGTTTGAGGATATTTAAGATAGCAACATGAATAACACCTACAAAATTTACTACTTGGAGTGGATGCATACTAAGGTTTCAAATTAGGTTGCCTCATTATCATATTCATGTTTGCCATATTATGCCAAATGCACACTTTATTCTTTCCATTGTTGTGTAAGAGTTTCATTGTTATACTTTTGAATGTTCATGGTGGTACAAAATTTTTAAAAATTTAATCATGGCAATTGCTCGGTACCTACCATTACCAGAATGTTGTTAAAATATACACACTTTTATATGAAATAAGTATATAACAAGGTATGTTTCCTTTCTAATGAATAATTTAGTGCTTTCTTGTGAATATATGCTTTCATGGGGTTCCATTTGTTTTATTTGAATAATCCCAAATGTTGCGATACCATTTTGTCACTATTCCATTTAGCAATAAATATTATAATAACGGTGAAAGCAGCTATCCTACCTTGATAGATTGTAAGCAAAATTACATATTTAATGGTATGAGCTTTCTTGTGAAAAAAATGGCTTTTAAATGGAATGGAAAATATATTTTGCTGATTTTAATGGAACGAAAATGTTGTGCAGTGAATTTAGTGAATTCATGTATCGAAACAAAGATATTATGTGTTCACCAACTATTAAGGAAATGTCTATAGGGCAAACACTGTTTTAAGTAGTTTGTGAAGTACAACACTATGAATTAACATTTTCAGAGTCAAATATGTTTAATACTAGTGCAGTGCAATGCTATTGTAAAGTACAACACAACATATTAACATTTTTAGAGTCAAATTTATTTAATACTAGAGTAGTGCTATAAAATTTCAAAAAAATCTATACATGTTGGATGATTTGTTCCAAGCTCCATTGATTGCATAGTTTGTTGTGACCATTGCTTATTAATTTATAAGCTTATGTATAATCATTATTATTTCATTAGATATTTTATATTTTGTTTTGCACTGAATTTTGTTAAGGGTTGCACTTTTTAACATTCACTTAAAGTTTGATTTATTTTTATAAAATTACTTTTTTTTGGAGCGTCACAAATTCAACCAACAACATTGACTTAATGTGCCTAGGTTATGGAAAAAATTACACATGAATTAATGTGAATATGTTATGGAAAAACTACATATGACATTATTTGCATAGGTTATGAGAAAACCATAAGCTCTTCGTCAATGGGAACAACGCGAAGTCGAAAAAATATTGGGATGTTGTGGAGAAGGATTTGATAGTTTTGGGTTTGACTTCACTAATATATTGTTTGGTGGCAACTGAACTATGCTGACAAATGGATATAAGGTAGACCATATGAAATTATTTTATAAGTTTAGATATGCGTGTTTCCCTATAAAATAAAACAATTGTGCACTAGTGGTTATATTTTGCCCATTTAGTTATTTGAAAATGTTATGACTCATGCATGAAGTTTTTGGACCATGTTTTTTTGAAAAGCCCAAGGAACTTTACAAAACACATGAAGGGGTTTTGGACCATGTTTTTTTGAAAAACCTAAGGAACTTTACAAAACATATGAAGGTTATTCTTTTAATGAGTGACTAGGGAATTCATGAAGATGATATTACTAATGCAAAAACTATTTTGCTTTTACGAGTGATTATGATATTTGAATTTTCACTTGCAATTTTCTTTTGAGATGAAGTTTGTGATATTTGAGTTTTCACTTGCCATTTTATTTTGTGTTGAAGTTTGAATGTTGTATTCACCAATAATTATGATATTTACATTTTTACTTGCCTCTTTTATTTTTATTGAAGTTTGTTGGAATAATTTAATTAATATATTTTTGTAAGTGAAGTTAGTATTTCATCATGTTAGTAGACATGCTAGTTCATATTTTGGTTTCTTGTTAGTTGACACTTGGTCACATATTGAGTAATTGACATATTCCTTCAGTGTATCTTTGCACCTTTTAGAGACTATTGCTTGTAATTGAACGAGTCTAGATACATCATAACTTTGTATTTACCAAGTTAAAAAGGATCAAATCTTTTTTAGCTAGAGAGTACATGTTGATGCAAAAACATAAACATTTATATTATAATATCTTCTACTATTTTACAAATAATTACCTTATTTTAAGAATGAATTTGTAAAGGGTCCATTTTGTAATCCCTACTATTTAGAAATTCCTGCTTGTTCTCATAAGAATGACTCCAATGCACTCCATCACCAAATTTGTTTTTCTTCAAGAAAACTTTATCTCAAGACGTTTACATTAGTTATTTATCATTAAATTGCACATTATTTTAAGAATTAATTTGTAAAGCCTCCATTTGGTAATCCCTACTATTTATAAATTCCTGCTTGTTCTCATAAGAATGATTCTAATGCACTCCATCACCAAATCTGTTTTTCTTTAAGAAAACTTTATCTCAAGACATTTACATAGAGATAACTCTCCTTTCTATCCAAAGAAAAAAAAAACTACAAGAAAGTAAAATGAATATATCAACACATATCCATCTTATCTATGATCAACCAAGCATTTATCTATTTTCACTCTAAAATAAGTTGAGAGATAATATATATTTTCACTCTAAAAAAATGTTTTCATATTAAAAGATTTGATCTCTCAAAATTTAGTAAATCTAGAATTATGCTTATTTAATTTCCTCTTTTAATTTCCTCTTTTAATTATGTTATATTCCACATGAATTATCAATACTATCAACAATTTTTGTATTTATTATTATTTTATTTTTTTGGAGTTATTTTACAAAATTAAAATATTTATGTTATATTATATTAATATTTTTATTAATTTAATTGAATTAGTAAAAATATTGAACATTATTTAATTTAATTGATTTAGTAAAAATATTGAACATTATTATTATTATTATTATTATTTTTTTTTTTTTTAAATTAAACATTATATTACAATTTTTATATTATAGAATACGTATAGGGAGCAATGACTTACTCCAGCCATCCCATTGAGAGGAAAGGAAGGCGGCAAGAGGCTCAACGGACAGCGACTCAGACAGGCGGCAATAGCGACGGCCCAAGAAATGGCAGTTGAGCCAATTTTGACAAACAGTATACAAGCAACCCTGCCGTTTGTATTTCAGGGATTTTAGAGGTGAGATTATGCTGTTTCTAGTTCGTTTGTTTTATGCTTTGCTCAACTTCTGCAGATCAATCGTAACGCAGCTAGAGAGCCATTCCTTTAATGACAACAGGTTAAGGTAGAGGAGAGAAATTCGAAACACTCATTACCGACAACGAAACAACGAATTAGGGTAGATTCCATCAATATTGATCGCAGGTCACGAGCCAAGGGTTTCAGGGGTGTCCATGCCTTTTTTCTCTGAATTATTTGACTACCAACAGAGTCGTAACAAATATTGATTGTTATTTAATACAATGTAAATACAGTTTTCTTTTCAAAGAAAATATTCCCACTTCTATGGTGCGAGTTCCTTTAATTTTCGGGGTTTTAATTAACAACAGAACACTTCCAGTGTAGGAAATTTTTATGCGCATCATTTTCATGTCTGCATAAGTATTTAAATAATAGGCAGATTGGTTATGCGGGGCCAATAATGTTTTATATTTTGGGGGTTTAATAATCATGTTTCTCACACGTTTTTTTGGTTTTTTTATTATATTTACATGCATCTCGTTAGACAATCGATAGATTTTTGAAGAATCTTACAAAGGATGCACAAGCTACGGGAGAGAACCAGCGATAGACAAGGGAGCAAAGTTATGACATAAGGAAAAACGAAGGAAACAGAGGACGCTTTTACAACCGCCCACAACCTTCTTTCTCTAGGATTTGTCTTGTTGTGGAATGAACACTTTCAATTCAATTTGGTGTTAATTATTTATGGAAGTTCGCTTAGTTGGGCAGTGGGAACTTACATGGCCTCGCAAATCTGTATAGAGGGTCCGAGTTGTCGAATTTTAAGCCAAGTGGGTTCTGTTCTCAGCATTCATTTTATTTTATCATTCTGTGATTGGGTTTTAACAAAATCACGTAAGTTGTATAGAAATTTGGGTATATATCCCGCGTTCATATAGGCAAATAAAAATCTGCGTGTTCCAATTCATGTTTGGAAGCAAAAGTCTTCCTGTAACTGAAGCTTTTGTCGAGGGGCCTGTCTTTCTTGATGCTGTCCTACTGTATGGGACCATCCCGGGGGCGCCTTGTCTCTTTGCAAGGGAAGCCTTTATGTGCTTGGCCGGGAATGGCCTGTGGGAAAAACTCTTGGGACTGTACCTCACCGGGGAAGGTGACACAGTCAGGTATTGGGGGCTGGAAATTTTGGACAGAGCACTTGGGGTGTGTGGGTAAGGGCTCGGCCACGGGCTCAACAACACAGAGAATAGAAGGAAGTGGTGATAGAAACACAAAGAATATAAGGATCACAAGAAGATAAAACGTGGAATGGATGACTCCATTGATAAGATTCCTCCCCTTTGCCTATTGTGTGGTTTATGATTTTCACCAATTAGTCATGTTTTATTTATAATAACTACCAGCTACCAGTCTAGATTGATTTTAATTCTGGATCTATCAAGGGTCTAGAGGGATCAAATCTTTCAAGGTGCAAATCTTTCCTCAAGTTTTGCCTCTAGGCTCCTTCATCTAAATAAAACCTTTTTTTTTTTTGAGTTT
Source organism: Pinus albicaulis (assembly GCA_034641835.2). Classification (NCBI taxonomy): domain Eukaryota; kingdom Viridiplantae; phylum Streptophyta; class Pinopsida; order Pinales; family Pinaceae; genus Pinus; species Pinus albicaulis. The sequence continues at coordinate 1,050,133,735 of CM076583.1, forward strand.
TTGTAAATATAAAGAGGTTTATGGAGTAAATATAAAAAGAGGTTTTATTTATTTACCATACCTCTATTTTATTTATATTTTTATTTATTTACTATGCCTCTCGAGTAAGTATAAAAATAAAGTGTTTTATTTATTTAGCATACCCCTAGTTTATTTATATTATTTATTTACCATACCTCTGGTTTATCTATATTATTTATTTACCATATCTCTGGTTTATTTATATTTTTATTTATTTACCATACTTTTTTTTTGAGTGTTTCGTAAACATCTTCATATTTTAAATTTATATTGTGTTTATACATGATAATAACTAGATTGATTTTCAAATAGAACCGACATTAAAATAAAAATGTTAAACATTACATGCTAGATGTTTACGTTTATGTGTTTACATTTACGTTTATGTTTTTACGTTAGATCTACCCCATACTGGATTGTAGAGCGCCTTTTGGCACAATCAAAGAATAGTTCTATGAATAGAACAATCAGCATCTGCATCACAACTCATATCAAAATCACAACTCATATGAAAACAAAAGGTGACACGTGGTGGCCCATGTTAATAGAGATATGGCAAACAATCATGTTAAGTTGGGAAGGAGCTCCCGGAGGTGTTGTTATGTTCTAATACATCTTCCAAAAATAATAGCCCTATCAGATTTCTGAATGTAACAATTATCTTTGCAATTATTTCCACCTCGACCTTGGAAAAGACCAAAGGCTTTAAGACTTAGAGTTGTAGCTTTGATACTGCATATAATACTTTAAACGCTCAAAATTAACAATAATAAAACTCAGCAACATCATTATCATTTCTTTCTTTCAAAACTTAATAACCTTGAGGAACATGTTATAGAACCATACCTAAAATTTGAAGAGATCAACTACCTTATAGTTTGGGTTGATGAAGCTCAATTGAACACCCACTACCAATGCAGCTGAGCTGCAATCAGTAATCACAACCATGTGGGGATGACTGTCCTCATTATGCTTGGGAGCCTATCATACCCTCAATCAGTTACCAATGTTCACTTCTAATTCTCTCATATCAAGATTTCCCAAGCAAAAGATATTCACTCCCTTCTCCTTATCCATCAAGTAGAATTCTTCATGTCCATACATGCAAAAAGCTCTATGCACAGGTTCCACTTTTCATCATACAACTTCTTAACCTTTTCACGATTTAGCTTTTCCATTAATTTATTTTTCATTTGTTTTCTTTATTAACAAACTAGTTGCTATATTAAGACTAGTTATTATTTATTTATATCTGTTTTTAGGAATTCAAATGGTTTTATTAATAAAAAATATAACATCTTTGGTTAAAATCAAGGTTACTTGGGAGCGAGAGCGGGAGCGCCATTTTCAGAAGCTCCTGGTCCGGGAGCATTTTTTTTATAATATATATATTTTTATATATTTTTATATTTCAATGCATATATGTCAACAAAAGCATGTAGAATGATGAATTAGACATAAACAACATAAAAAAATAGATTGAACCATATAACATCTGTTGATTTTGGGCAAGTAGGTCCAAACTCCATGTTGCACTGCTCATATGATGATGATTATATTTTTGTTGTATTCCTCTTTCAGAGAGGTGCAAGATTGATCTAAGGATCATCTTGTTTGGATGAGCAGAACATATATTTTGATTTTTTTTTCCACACATGTGCAAGACCAACTAGATTTGTAATGTAGGCTCAGAAGCCTACTAGATGTGTCACACACCCTCACTGATGGATATAAATTGGAGACTTGGAGATCATTTGCTCATCAACTCATCACACATTCTCTCATTGTGATCTGATTGGTTCGATACCCTTTGGAGGCCTCTTTACTTCACACGTGCGGAGTTGAAGCTGGGGAAAATCTGCGGGTCTGCTTTAGGGCTGTTGTTGTGCGTTGACTAGTATTGACTGTGGTCAACCCTTGACCATTTGACCTCCAAACTTTGCTGAAAATCCAATTTTTGTAGGCCGTACAGTTAGGCACAAAAATCGAGGAAAAAGGAGTAGTTTGACTGAAGCCCAAAACCTGCAGCGTTGACTTTGGTTGACCAGTGTTGACTTTTGACGAGCTGTCTTTGAGGGCTGTGTGTGACATTTTGGAGGGTTGGCTGATCTGATGTTGAGAAAGACTTTGCTGGTTGGTGCATCCTATTGATTGCCGTAACACACACTATCCTATATCTTTGCTGGACAAGACGAATCGTAAAATCTGATCTATATTATTGGCTTGTCTTCTGTTGATCTATTATTGTGTTCTATCAACATTTTACTTTCATGTTTATGTGATTGCTAAATTGAATTGGGCCTAAGAAAGATTGAAGTAAATTTGCATTAAGCATAGAACACACCATGGTTATCTAAATTTAATATGTGGCATCAGAGCTGAGGTGAAGACAAAGCCCAATGAAAAGCAATCATCGCAGAAGAAGTCTTGTCAAGGACAAATGGCCTCGTCAACCTACAAGGGTCTCAAGTCTGATGATAACTTTGATTATCATGCGTGGAAGATGTCCTTGGATTTGGCATTAGAAAATCAAGATGTCATGGACTATTTGCAGGGGAAGATCCATGAGCCTCCATCAAATGCATCTGCTGCCACAAAGACGAAGTATAGAAAAGGGGAAATCAAAGCAAAGATGATTATCTGGGATTCTATTTATAAGCACTTGGTTGCTTACATTTCTGAGCTGAGCACATCTAGAGAGATGTATTATAAGCTAGTTAGCATGTTCAAGGCTAGCAATGCTAATCAAGTTATTTTCTTCAAGAATCAATTGAAGAATATCAAGAAGGGCAAGGATGAATCCATTCAATCTTATTTTATGAGGCTCACTGAAATTAGGAACAATCTTCTAGCCATTGGAGAAGAAATAGCTGATCGAGAGATGGTTCTCTTTGCGCTTGGAGGTCTCCCCCATGATTGGTATGTATTCAATACCACTATTCTTAATAATAACGTGATTCCTGATTTTGATGAAATATTGACGAGATGCACTCAAGAGCAGACAAGAATGATGGAGAGAGATCATCCCTCTAATGGAAATGGAGGTGTCATTACTGCCTTCACGGTTCATGCAAAGGAGAGGAACAATGGTGGTCCGAGAAATCAAAACCATGGAAGAGCCGGGCCCAAAGGAAGGAAGGGAAGATGTTACACTTGTAACAAGTTTGGTCACTATGCAAGAGAGTGCCCTAGTATAAGGGACTCTCCCAGGGATAATGACAACAACAACTCCAGGGGGAATGGCAATCAAAGGAACCACAGGTTCAAAGAAAAAGGAAGGCTCCCTTTGATCGTAGTGGAAATGGGAAATCTTTCAAAAGGTCAAGAAATTCCAGGTATGATGAGTCTAATGGTGTTGATAATAAGAAAAATAAATTTATTCTTGTATCTGCCCTCTCTGCTGCATCTCCTCCCGACACCCTAGATGTCTGGTTGATTGATAGTGGTGCTTCAAGGCACCTCACTGGTTATAAAGAAGCCCTCTCTGATTTGATTGAGAAGGATAGTAATCTAGAAATTATCCTTGGAGATAATGCCGCCTATCCCGTGAAAGGGACAAGGACTATGATTCTTCATTTCTCTCAAGGTCAAGTCATTCGTTTACAAGATGTGTTGTACATACCTGATTTGAAGAACCTTGTGTCTATTTCGACAATGGAAGACAAAGGGTTCAAGGTGGCATTCATTGATGGAAAGGTACGCATCTGGAAGAAGAACTTCAAGGAAGCTCTCACTATTGGTTTTAGAGTTGATACACTCTACCAGGTTGGAGGAAGTCCATTGGGGGCTATGTCACGTGACATTGGCATTCATTGATGGAAAGGTACGCATCTGGAAGAAGAACTTCAAGGAAGCTCTCACTATTGGTTTTAGAGTTGATACACTCTACTAGGTTGGAGGAAGTCCATTGGGGGCTATGTCACGTGACACAACTCTTCAAACAGAGTTATGGCATCGGAGGTTTACACACCTTCATTACAAAGCCCTTCCTGAAGCAAGGAAGGTGGTGAAAGGGATGCCCGAGTTTAAAGATGATCATGAAGGTGTATGTCAGGGTTGTGCTGAAGGGAAGCATACAAGGGGATCATTCCCCTCAAGTGTCACAAAGACAACTGATATCTTGTGGTTGATACATTCTGATTTATCTGGTATGCTTCCATATGCTTCCCACCTTGAAAAAGTCCCATGCCAGATAAATCAGAAAGCCCCATGCCGCCATATGCTTTCCACCTTGTGAGAGCATTTAAATCTGTCTCTATCTTCCATTGCATGCAAAGAACCAAACAAACCAGTGCAACTGAAGTATCCGCCTAATTCAAGGCGTAGATTAGCACACTCTTCCCTATCAAGGACCAACTTGTCTAGTGCTTTCATATATCCCTCTTGTACCTCTGGATCTGTATGAGGTTTGATCCTAACCCCACCCCCAGGTGCAGGTTGGCCCAACCAAGATGGAGAGTAGTATTTTGGCATAAGGATATATGCCAAGGCATGTAGTGGAACATTAAGTTTATTCCACCGTGCACACACACAATTGTGAATCATTGAATACAAGTTGGGATCATTTTCCTTAACAACATCTTTTATTTGCCCCTACATGCTATCCATTTGCTCATACACCTCCCCAATCACTGGTTTATCTGTATCTACAAAGCGAATCATGCTATAAATGCGCTTGGTGAAATTCAAAATTTCCCTCACACGTGCCCAAAATAAAGGATCAAGAGTGGTCTCCTCCACTTGTTCAAAACCTTGCCTGTCAACTGATGTTGTTGCCCTATCCTTTAATACGTGCCAGTGTGGACTTGATACCATGGCTGCCAATGACTCTCTTACCTTCAAAAGGCGCCTGAAGGTGAGGTAATAGCTAGCAAATCTAGTCTTTGCAATCTTCAACAACTCCAATCTTGAGTGACTGCGGAAAAGCCCATGGGTATTGCTATGATTTGTAATAAATATTATCGTATTTTTACCTCTCTTATACAAATCACCAATTCATCTGTATTGAGGTTGTTTGTTTTTAATTATATCATGCATCAGAAGGTTCATTGTGTGAACCAAACACCCAGATCAAAATATGTTGGGGTGTTTACCCTCAAGAATTGTTCCCTCTGCCTTACAATTAGTAGCATTATTAGTGATGACTTGGACGACATTCTATGGCCCAATACGTTCAATTGTGTCAAGTAATGGTTCTGCAATGTTGATGCTGATCTTGAACTTATTCGAATAATCATATGATGAAAGGAATATTGCACCACTAACAGACACAACAAGAACACTTATCAATGACTTGCCTTTTACATTTGTCCATCCATCAAATACAATGGACAACCCATGCTCATTCCAAGAACTTGTCATTCCACTCAAAGAATGAGTTATTTTTTATTTTTCATGATCAAGTCCCACGGTTCTAGCCTTGTCATACCTAGGGCTCTTGTATCCTTTGGGGGCATCATTAATGGCAGAAACCATTTCATGCCAATAAGGTGAACAAAGAACATTGAATGGTACCCCACATGCATAGAGAAACCGAATTTTTTTTGAATCCATGTCATTCCTAGACCCTTCGTCAAGGAAATTTGATATATGGTTATACGCCTTAAAGAGATTTTTGCTCCTGTGCCAGGTGTGCCTCCATATCCACTGCCATGGTTGGATTTTGATGGACTTCTTTGTGCATGATGTGATGGTGCATAAGATTCAATGAAACCCTTAGATATTTTAGATTTGTATTGCGCTTCCTCCTCTTGCCTTATGTATTTAGCTCTATCTGTTGCTGGCACACTTACACAAGCTTTGATTTCTACATTTTTATCTCCATCCCATGGCCTTTTCCCACAAGGGTGCCTTCTGGCATGGGTGTATTCTTTATTGCAATGGGGGCAAAAAAAATTATTGGTTCCACCCCCTTTCCTTGCTTAAGGCCTATTAACATATTTCCACAATGGTGTTTGGTCAATTTTAGTTGGTGTCATTGTGGTCTCATTATCTCCACTCTCCCCTTCCTCCTTAGCATGGTACTCCTCTTCAGGATTTTCATCAAATCCACTATAACCCACTTCTTCATCCTCCTCTTCTAGAATAACCCTCTCTCTTCTACTCTCCAACACCATAATAACAAAAAACGAAACCAACAAGAAGAAAATGCCAGGCCATATAGCCATAATGTTTCAAGTTTTTAGTCTGCAAAAAAATGGACGAATACCAAATGGGAATAGGAAAAAATGCAACATGGAAAAAAAAAATTTCAATTTTTCATTTTTCAACAAATTAAAATGCAACATAGGAAAAATATTCAAATTTTCATTTATCAACAAATTAAAATGCAACATAGAAAAAAAACTCAATTTTTCATTTTTGAACAAATTAAAAATGCAACATAGAAAAAAAAATCTAGATTAGACTTTCCTACCTCTTTGTTCTTCGATCCCAATCTCTAATATCCTCTCCAAGCTCTAAGCTCCTTGCTCTCTCCTCTCCTCTCTTTCTCTCTCTCTCTTGAATGATGATAATGAGGGAGAGGGAGGGCTTTTTATTTCCCACCCCCCCCCTTTCCCTCCAAAAAATTCCACGGCCTTCCCTCTCCTCCGCGTGGCAGGTGTCACATGCTCTCGGATGAGAGCGTTTTTTCAGGGAGGGGAGCGCTCGAGAGCGATATTTTTAAGGAGGGAGTGCTCGGGGAGTGTTCGCTTTTGAGCGCTCCCTAAAACACTCCCGTTATGGTAGGGGGCGTTTTTGTTGATTCGAGAGTGCGCTCCCAAAACGCTCCCGCTCGGAGCGCGTTTTGGGAGCGGGGTCGAGGGGGGGGGGAGTGCTCCCCCGTAACCCTAGTTAAAATATCAAAAGTGTACTGGCCTCACTCTCATCAGGTTTATTGTCCAATAGATATATCCCTAGACATGACGCTAATTGCCTAAACAACCTTAGAATCTAGAACTTGACAAGAAGATAATACTATAAAACAAACATAATCAAAATACAACCAATAGTCATTCAAACATCCAAAGAAGTAACAGGAGCAGGATGGTCGAGCCCTGAACCAAGAGATGGTGGAGGCTTGTAGTCATAGTGTACATGAGATTCCATCTGTGCAGTTCTACCTTCAAGGCGGTCTAACTTCTCATGGATCCTCCATTGTCCTCTTTGAACAATAACCAATCTGTTGTGCAACTGCCAATAATTATCCTAAAGCCCATTCTTGCGACTGATAACTACATTATGGTTCTCACGGGAGTCCTTGTTAAGCTACTCCAAGAGTCGAGTAATGTGACATAATTGATGAACAACAGACTTGAGAGAGGGGGGTTGAGGTTCACAGTCAGGTGGTTGGGGAGGATGAGGGTCCATTGTTTCCCCAAATTTGGGGTCCCTCAAATGCTGCCTACCACGTTGAGCTTGATCCCCCATCCCTATCCTCACTCATCGCACAGTCGCGATATGGAAACCTTGGCATCAAAGCGCACTTGCAAAGGTGAATACCAACTACAACGAACTCTCGCCTGCACACAACACCAAAAAAACACATGAGGTTGCGACCATCTGAGAGAGAGTACTCCTGGCCGCACCACCATTTTAGGGGACTAAAAGTTGCAGATTTCAGAAGGTGTAAGAGGACGGAAATGAGTGCGGATTACAGAGATCAAGTATAAGGTTAAGTTGCGGATTTGTTTGGGATATCACAACACCTGTTCTCGGATCTCATCTCAGGAAAATCTGCGGTCACATCACAGGAGTATTGCATATCATTGCTATGTCACCAAGTGATGAAAAGAACCTGTATCATATGCAAAGTTCAAGTTAGTGGACAAAGTGCAGATCTGTTTAAAGAAGGACAAGGTGAAGAAGATTAAGTATCTAATTGTTGACTAAGTAATGAGAAGTATAGATCAAGCTCTCTAGTACTAGTGCAGATCAGTGCAGAAGAGAAGGGTCAGTGTTGAAGGCAAACAAAGAAGTAATGACAAGATCTTGGAGGCATTCATAGGTCAAGGGTCTAAGTCTTGGTCATGGTACTTGTCGTTTGAAGATCTATAAGAAGAATTTATCGCGGGTTTTCCTCTCCAAGAGTGAGAGGTTTTGCCCTGGCTCTAGGAGCCTAATTTGTGTGTCTCGTGTACTTTGATAATTGACTTGATGAAAGATTAAATAAGCTAAAGAAGAGAAGACTTAAGTAACTCAAGTAAGCTCACAAGTAATTATCAAGAAGAGAATTTGAATTAATCTCCAACCCTCCAAATTCTCAACAAATTCCTCCCAGCCTATGGAAACTGAAACGACCTCCACTCAAGCTAAATTGAACTGCCTCTTTGAGGCTTTGCGTAGGCCTTGCGCTGCCTCTTGAAGAAAATAATTCGACCTCCTCTCTATGCCTCTCCGAAACTGGAAAACTTCCTCTAGATCACTCTCTCTGCCTTGTTACCACTCAAACCAGCAGGGGACCTAAAGGGGTTCCTAAGAGGGCAACTATTAGGTTAAGGGCAATGATGAAGGCTTAGCCCACTGTCACCACAACTAAGTTTCCCTACTCTTCACGGAATTTCACCGTTGGGAGGAGTCCCGGTAGTGTAGGAGTCACCTGTAAAGTACATGTCAATGGTTAGGTGGAAAGTGACCTTGGAAACCCTTTCCTTAGGATGGAGTGAAGAACAGCAAGGGACTTAGTCCTCTAGGGGTAAGGGATGAGGATTAGAGGGTTTGAGGGAGAAGGAATGGGCTTATAGACGATGTTCTCAATCACTATAATCCTTGGGAAACTTGGATTCCTAAATGGTCCTTGACAAATAATCTTATTGAGAAGTGGGGCCACAGAGGGCCAAGTGGACCCAACCCAGGTTCGGGGATGGAATACAACAACCAATGATGTTCCTATCCTGGACAAGGTGAAGGGAGAGGACCAAACATGAATATTTACTTCAAAAGGTTGAATTGACCTTGTTGATGTCTAGCCTTAGGGATGCCTGGGCAAAATTCGATCCTAGAGCTAGGGCTTGAAATTCCCGGAGTTTCCACCGTTAGAATTGCCTCAAATTCGGAGGAGAGGGAGGGGACCCACCAACGTAGTAGCTTGTAGGAGATCAAAATTTTTCCTTGGGTCAATTCCGGGGAAATTGATGCCCTAGATGACCTTTGAGGGCTAGACCTGGGAAAAAGTGGAAAAAAGGTGAAAAAGGTGAAAGGGATGACCACCCTTTTTAGGGATCATTGCCTAATCCACTTGGGGATATGGAGTCAAGGATGATGATGATTAAGACCTTGGTTTCTTGATCAAGGAGGCCCAGAAAGTCAACGTCATACAATGTCGAGAGAAAGAAAAAAAAAGTGACCTTCAAGCATTTATACTTCAAAGCAACTGAAGCAAGCTTATCGAGATAAATAATCTCTAGGACATTTCATTCATATAACATTGGCCCATACATTAAATTAGCTAAAACATGCTTAATTCCATATTTCAATCATGCAACAACTAGCCCTAATTTTAGCAGTACGCAACAAAAAGAATAACAACGTTAAAATTCACTTACAACATTATAGGGTATATCCAACCAACATTTCATTTGCAAGACAAAGCTCCAAGACAAGAAAAATAGCCCAAATCCATACATCAAAATTCATTCATCTCCAAAAATGTCCACCAAGGGAAAAAATGCGAAGTTCTCTATGATTAGAGAGATCCCAAGTCCAGTGATGATACAAATGAATGTAGCTAACATCGATATATACCCTCCCAGGAGTTTGAATTAGCCTATGGGCCTACATTGGCCCCTAATGATAAAATAATGTGCAAGTAAAACCCTTATTGGTGACAAGCCCACCAAACTAGCTCAAAATGGAAAAAATTAGCCTCACAGGGGGCCAAATAATAATATATAGTATATACATGTCGTGGGGCCCTCCAAAGGCCTAATAATCTCCTGAAGTGCCACAATGAGGAATACATTCCTCAGAATATGATGGACAAAGGGGTGGTTCTTGTTCTCCAAGTAGTAGACCTGTGGTGTTACTAGTAGGTGTGGGGGCACACAAATGACCCCATGGGTCTCCATATGAATAAAAAATGCCTGTAGATCATCTACAAGGGCTCGAGTGATGGAATGAATGTTGCCATGGCATTGTACAAGTCTTGGGACACCTGCGAAGAGTGTGGGGCTCTTGTGGAGCCTGTTGGGGATAATGTACCAAGCACATCACCATCATCCCAAAAATGGATCGGTAGTAGTCTCTGAAGGTCGATGAGGATCCGTGGAGTGTTATCTGCTGCTGTGGAGGCCCATGGCTCTCTATGCATACACTATACGTGCCAATGTAGCCCTCTGGGGGTTAGGATCTCGTATAGGGAGACCAAACCCAAATGGAAACCACCTGCAATCCTGTATAGGATCCAATGTGTCCCCTAGGCTTCTAGTACAACCAATCATTAGAATAATCGTGTAAAATAGCTTACAAATCATGGATAACAAAGTGGGCACTTCATAATGGTATGCCCTTCCGTAGTGGGCTTTGGCATGTGCTAGTGTCTCCATACTCCAAAGGGGTTAGCCATGTACTTTATTAAGTCGTTTCAACCTTTAAAGGGGATAGTAGGTCCAAAGTACATCCTTTGAACGGGGTGGGCAAGTGATAAATGAGTGAAACAAAGTAGGGAATGAGAGGGGCAATGCTGGGCCACATATTGGGGCGTAGGTGTAGCCAGACAAGGGGAAGCCCACACCAGGGTATATAATGTGTAGGAGGGAGAAATTGTGGTACATGTGGTGTCCCGACCTTGATTTTTCCACCCTTATTTATATGCCTTTTGTCTTTTATGAATTTTCTTTAATTAATTGCTCGAGGCTCAAGGAATAGAGCATGATGTATCAAATGTCGTAGTGATTACCCCTATAAAGGTAGGGCGGTTCATTGCCCTCCAGGGGGTGGGCCAATTCTCGGTTCCTCTATGACAAAGGAGACTCATCTAGGGCCTATGGAACCAGAGTGATGGCTATGTGTAAGGGGTAGAGCTCATGCTTTGGCTTTTTCCCAGGTGCTAATTATTTTTGTCCTGACCATCTTTTGCATTTTGTGGTACAATTTCTTGTTAAGTGTGGCCATTTATGCTTTTTCTTTTTCTTTTAGGTGCTTCAACCTCCGGGGCATCATTCCAGGCTTGACCCCAGGTGGGGGCAAGGGGATAGGGAGGCTGGTCGTATGTGGACCCAGGTGGGAGAAATGATGAATGAGAGTATAATGAGTGGAAAGAGAGTAATACATACGGATAAAGGAGCGGGACCACACACCCAAAGTCGGGGTTTCCCAAGTAGTACCAACCTAGAACCAAATGGTTAATAAAGGAGATTCCATGGGACTAATATGCAGGAATAACGCCCAAAAGAGATCAAGGGGATAGGAGTACAGACTAAGCCCACTATCTCCGCCAAATCCCCCCATTAATCTATGCCCACAAGTATCCATAATAAGTAAACCCAATACTCAATTACCATATGACAGGACATACCTTTAGATTTGGGAGGCCCACCTTCAAACATACAATCAATACAGATGGGTGAGGAACCACATGGTTGGCTCAGGTGGCAGAGAAATGGCACAACGAGCTAGTAAGAGGTTGCTGACTGCCATCTGAGGTCTATCATGGAAATTTTTTTTCTCCTATGGATATCACCCACGAAGCAGTGGGTAACATCTGGCTCCAATTGGGACTTGATCTCTCGAAGAAGTGGGCAAGGCTAATCGAATGGGAGGTCACGAGAACTCCAGCAGTCTCTTGGTCATCGTAGACTTGTTATCTGCACATGTCAAAGATCAAACCACGGGGCAACAACATGTTTTTCACGGTGTCTCATGATCACCCATGCTTAATGTTAGCCCATAAAACCAACAAGTAATAAAATATGCAAATTTTAATCTAAATGCATCTAATCTATCATGAGAAATATCATATGCGGTTAGTTCTAATGCAAAAATCATCATGCAATGCATCCTACCCTAACATGCATATAATACATCATCAAGTATCAAGGAAAGGAGTGATGCAACTTATTTTGACTGGCTGAGGCCAAAGTTCGTCGTTAAGTTTGGCAATGTAGTAATAGTCATCCCCAACTTTCCCATGAATCTTGACGGGAACCAATTCTTTTTCCACTAAGGCCAAATCCCTTAATTTGTATTATTTCTTTGGTTTCCACCTTTTGCTTGGTTTGTGATTTGGCCTTTTAAGGATACAGATCTCTTTTGAAGGGAGAATGGGAGAAGGCTTCTCCTTGTTATGTGCTTCATAATAGGGTTCGAGCTCAAGCACATGAGATAAGTAGTTGGGTTCTCTATGAAGGATGAAAGGGGTGCCATCGGATTGAGGGATGGTAGCGTATGGTATGTCCATTTGAACATGACCCCCAACAGTGGCTCCCTATTTTCTAGATAGCAACATCCCCCACACATCGGGAATATCAATGACAACAATGTCCATGAGAAGGGATATGTCGGGGTTCCTAGCCAAAGAGACCTTGAGATCTTTGATGAGACCTTCTACTTCCACAGGTTTGGAGTTGAATACACAGACTTTCTTGTACGACTGGGTGATGCTGAGACTCAATTGCCTCATGACAGTTAAAGGCACGATGTTCGCAGAAGCCCCCGAGTCAAGCATACAATTATGGAGATAAAGGTCATTAACAACCAAAATGAGCATAAAAGGTTCATGGCTAGGGTTACGATCGAGAATATGAATGTTTTGTAAGTCTTTAGGTAATTCTTCCTCTTCAAAATCCAAGGACTTCTTAATTTGTTGTTGTTGTTCAGGAAGTTTAGCAATCTCCTTTAAAGGGACAAATACGGTCATCTTTCCAATAGCAGCATCCATGTCAATGTTGTTGAAATTCAACAAGAAAATGCACACGCACTAGTGTGGGATCACAAGTCACAAATGAGTGAGGGATCCTAGTGACACATTAGTGAGAAGGTGTGCAACTAGTTTTTAAATAAATTGGAAAATTAATTGTAATCTTATCTCATAACAACTTGTAATAGTTAACTAAGTGTGATAGACTTAATTAGCTCAAGAATTACGAGTTGAGGGTCAAAGGATAGGCATGTCGAGTGATTCTATTTTTAATAGGGTCCAGTTGCAGTTGTAGCACTAGTGTGGTGTGAGTGGGATCAATTAACTCACATTAATTGAGTTAAAATCAGTTTAACTAGTTCTAACTGTTTGATGAGCTAGTGGAAGATCAAGTGAATTAAAATAGATTTAATTTACAAGTAGTGATCTACCAAGTAACTGATGATTCACTATTAATAGCTGCATGCATGTCAATTTTGATGGAGACCCAGTTGAGACAAAGGTTCAAGGCAAGTAAACTATCAGTTGTATTTTTAGCAAACTCCCTAGGTGTAGTTATAAAACCATAGGAAGCCCATGATGGATTGCGCAATCAAGGAAGGTTTAATTTCCTATTTAATAGGGTTTTATTTCTCTAGGGATTGCGTGAGCAAGACAGGCTGATAATTGGCTATGTGTTTGTCCAATTTTGCCTAGATCAGTGTGAAGCAATTGGTAGAGTGTATGAGGTTGTGGTGAGCACACATGCATTGTATTTTTTTATGATTCCTTGGTTTGATTATACAATAAAGATGGAGGGGTTTTGAGCAGTTGCTTTCTCGAGTAAAATCTTGTGTCATGCGATTGATTTACTTCTTTCTCTTACTTGCATGTGATTGAGCGATCATGATTTATATTCCGCAAATATTGTAGAAGGATTCAGTATCTTGTTTTAGTACATTACATGATCGGATTGAATCCGTTGGTGTAATTTCTACATGGTATCAGAGCGCCAGGAATCACAATAGTGGAGAAGAAATTGAGTTTATGTTGAACAATATTCAAATTTGCAAATACTTTCTTTGGAGCTAGAAGCGGATCAAGATGTCTTTCAATGGCTTGAGACTATAATATGCACTCGAGGGAAATTCGAATTATATTGCATGGAAGGATATGATGGAGGCAGTGTTGGAAGATAGTGGGTTGAAGGAATTCATAGATAATGATATTCGCAAGCTCGCATCAGCAGATGCCCAACTTCTTGATGCATGGCAGAAAAAGGTAGCAAAGGCGAGGAGGATCTTGTTAGAGGGAGTTAGAGATCAATTGTCTCGAGTCTCCATGGAAAGGCAACTCCATATGCTATGTGGAAGGCCTTGATAGATCTGTTTCAAAGCTACAATGAACAGATAAAATTGGCACTCAAGGACAAGCTTAGGAAAATCAAAATGGAGAAGGGTGACACAATCCATAAATACTTGACCAAGTTCACTCAAAGTCGAGATGAGCTTGGAAGTGTTGGAATTACTGTAGCTGATGATGACTTGGTGAGCCTAGCACTTCTAGGCCTTTCCAAGAGCTGGCATAGTTACCAGGACTCTGTGAATGCGAGGGAGAAGTTACCAGATTGGGAGTGACTATGGTCAGATTTCGTACAGGAAGAGTTTCGACGAAATACCAGGGATGGATCCTCATTCGAGACTGATGATGAGGAAAATTTTGCCTTGGCTAGTAAGGAAAAGAAGAGGAAGGGGAAGAAGTCCTATTCCAAATTTGAGACCGACAAAGAAGGCAAGAAGCGTGACATGTCAAAGGTGAAATGTTTTCACTGTCATGATCATGGACACTATGCCACAAATTGTCCACAAAAGAAGAAGAACAACAACAAGACTTCGAGAGCTGCAGCGGGTGAAGCTTTGGCCTCACAATTTGAGTTGGACTTCTCTCTCATCGCATGCATGGCGTCAACTGTGGTGGGATCTATGTGGTACTTGGATAGTGGAGCATCTTTCCACATGACGGGAAACAAAGAACTCTTTAGTAGCTTGGAGGAGAAGGATCTTCAGATGCACATCGAGATGGGTGATGACAGGAGGTATAGCGCTACCGAGATTGGTACAGTTACTTTCCAGAGACTGTCAGGTAAACCTTTCATATTAAAAGATGTCATGCATGTACCAGGCTTGAAAAAAAATTTAGTTTCAGTTGCTATGTTGGAGGATCTTGGATATGATGTGGTTTTTAGTGAAGGAAAGGCGTTCCTTCATCACAAAGCCACAACACAGGTAAAGAAGATTGGGGTTCATGTGAAGAACCTCTACAAACTTGATGTAGATGGCTGCGCAACATTGAGTAGTAAAGAAGGGGAGGTGGTGAGCCAGGATACAGGTGAGTTATGACATAGGAGATTGGGCCATCTACACCACAGTGCTTTGAGGATCATGCAACAGATTTCTACAGGTCTTTCAAAGGGTACTCTTGCGCAGATAGACACATACAAGGGATGTACCATGGGGAAGTATACTAAATCCACTTTTCATGAGAAGGAGAACTGAGCAACGACAATCCTTGAGAGAGTTCACTCAGACATGTGTGGACCATTCTCTACACCTTCCACAACAAAGCACAGGGATTATGTGATATTTGTTGTTGACTTTTCTAGAAAGTGTTGGATCTTCTTTTTGCAGAAGAAAGATGAGACGTTCTCCAAGTTCTGTGAGTTCAAAGCATTGGTAGAGAAAGATATAGGGAAGAAGGTGAAGGCTCTAAGGAGCGACAATGGTGGTGAGTATATCTCTATTGAATTCAAGAACTTTTGTGTCAAAGAAGGAATTCAGAGAGAATTGATTGCACTTCATAACCCACAACAAAATGGGGTTGCAGAAAGAAAGAGTAGAACAATTGTGGGAGCAACATGAGCTATGTTACATGATCAGGGCCCATCGTTGCATCTGTGGGCAGAGGCATGCAACACAGCGGTATTTTTGCAGAACCGTAGTCCTCATTGGATACTTGGCATGAGTACACGAGAGGAGGCTTTTTCAGGTAAGAAACCAGATATTTTATATTTTAAAATTTTTGGCTCATTTGTCTATTGCCATGTGACCAAAGATGCCAGGAAGAAGCTAGAACCAGCAACAAAGGTTGGGATATTTGTGGGGTACATTGATACTCCCCACAACTATCGAGTGTATTTGTCGGCTAATAGGATGACAGTTGTCAAGAGAGATGTTAAATTTGATGAGGAGAAAGCCATGCGATTGTCCCTTGAGAGGGAGCTTGACTTGCATGCAAATGAACTATTAGTTCCAAAGGATGAACCTCAGGATGTGGAGCAGCCATAAGCAGAGGATCATGGAGTGGCAGAAACCACTCATGCAGAGCCATCCACCAGAAATGGTAGGAAGCGCACTAGAGAGGCTGACAGATTGATGCTAGATGCGACAGAGCGTGTTGGTTCACCTATACATCATAGTGCAGGCAGAGAAGGTCCCTAGACAGGTATACTCAATACATGGCTCTTATGGGAGAGTGTATTGTGACAGAACCATCCTCTTTTGAGGAAGCAGTGCAACAACCAACATGGGTTGATGCCATGGTTGAGGAGTATGACTCCATTATCAGAAACGGTGCATTGGAAGTGGTCCCAAGACTAGTGGGGAAGTTAGTGGTTGGATCCAGGTGGATCTACAAAGTGAAGCAGGCAACAGATGGGAGTGTGGAGAAATACAAGGCTAGATTTGTGGCCCGAGGATTCTCACAGGTAGAGGGGATTGACTATGAGGAGACTTTTGCACCAGTTGCAAGGTACTCATCGATTAGATCTATCCTTGCACTCTCAGCGCAGATGGGTGGCAGATACATCAGATGGATGTAAAGACAACCTTTCTCAATGGAGTTATTGAGGAAGAAGTGTACATTGAGCAGCCAAAAGGTTTTGAGACCTTTGACAGGGAGTCGCATGTGTGCAGACTCAAGAGAGCATTGTATGGGCTGAAGCAAGCACCTCGTGCTTGGTACACCAGGATCGACACCTATTTTATCGGGCTGGGCTTCACAAAAAGTGAACCGGATGCGAACCTATATCATATTGTGGTTGATGGTAAGCTTTTGATTATTGTACTTTATGTTGATGATCTTATATTGACAAGTGATGAGCAACTCATAACTTCTTGCAAAGAGGATCTTGCAAGAGAGTTTGAGATGAAGGACATGGGGCTCTTGCACTATTTCCTTGGCTTGGAAATATGGCAAAGAGACGGGGAGCTATTTGTATCTCAGGGCAAGTATGCCAAGGAGATTCTGAGGAAGTTCCACATGGAGGGCAATAAACCCATGGAGACTCTTCTTGCAGGAAACTGGAGGAAGGAGGATGCTACTTTAGGTCAGGTAGTGGATGCTACTGTTTACAGGCAACTTGTGGGTTCACTTATGTATTTGGTGAACACATGACCAGACATTTGCTACGCAGTTAATAAGCTTAGTCAAGCTATGGTTAAGCCTACCAAGCTCTTTTGGAAGGCGAGGAAGCATGTGTTGAGATATATCAAGGGCACTATAGAGTATGGATTATGGTACAAACGGACAGAGGGAGTGAAGCTTCAAGGCTTCCGCCGATGCAGATTGGGCAGGTAGTCTATCAGTCAGGAAGAGCACATCAGGGGGCATCTTCAGCATAGGATCAACAACAGTTTCTTGGTACAACAGAAAGCAAAGATCAGTTGCACTCAGTTCAGCTAAGGCAGAGTACATGGCAGCTAGTCAGGCTGCATGTGAGGCCATATATGAGGAAGATACTTGTTGGTTTGTTTGGTCATCAGATGGATCTGACGGTTATACATTGTGATAACCAGAGTTGCATAAAAATTTCGGTTAATCCAGTATTCCATGACAGGTCCAAGCATATTGACATCCGGTACCGCCATCTCAGAGATTGTGTTCAGAGGCGCATTATGTTGTTGCAGTACATTCCCACGGAGGATCAGGATGCAGATATCTTGACGAAGGCACTTGCGAAGAGCAAATTCGAATACCACAGAGGCAGGATCGGGGTAGCAGATAATCCCTTTTCTTGTTGAGAGGGAGTGTTGAAATTCAACAAGAAAATGCACACACACTAGTGTGGGATCATAGGTCACACATGAGTGAGGGATCCTAGTGACACATTAGTTAGAAGGTGTGCAACCAATTTTTAAATAAATTGGAAAATTAATTGTAATCCTATCTCATAACAACTTGTAATAGTTAACTAAGTGTGATAGACTTAGTTAGCTCAAGAATTTCGAGTTGAGGGTCAAAGGATAGGCATGTCGAGTGATTCTATTATTAACAGGGTCCAATTGCAGTTGTAGCACTAGTGTGGTGTGAGTGCGATTAGTTAGTTCACATTAATTGAGTTAAAATCAATTTAACTAGTTCTAACTGTTTGATAAGCTAGTGGAAGATCAAGTGAATTAAAATAGATTTAATTCACAAGTAGTGATCTGCCAAGTAACTGATGATTCACTATGAAGAGCTGCATGCATGTCAATTCTGATGGAGACCCAGTTGAGACAAACGTTCAAGGCAAGTAAACTATCAGTTGTATTTTTAGCAAACTACCTAGGTGCAGTTAGAAAACCACAGGAAGCCCATGATGGATTGTGCAATCAAGGAAGGCTGAATTTCCTATTTAATAGGGGTTTATTTCTCTAGGGATTGCGTGAGTAAGGCAGGCTGAGGTTAGGCTGATAATTGGCTATTTGTTTGTCCAATTTTGCCTAGATCAGTGTGAAGCAATTGGTAGAGTGTATGAGGTTGTTGTGAGCACACATGCATTGTATTGTTTCATGATTCCTTGGTTGATTATGCAATAAAGATGGAGGGGTTTTGAGTAGTTGCTTTCCCCAAGAAATTCTTGTGTTGTGCGATTGATTTACTTTTTTCTGTTACTTGCATGTGATTGAGCGATTGTGATTTATATTCCGCAAATATTGTAGAAGGATTCAGTATCTTGTTTTAGTACATTACATGATCATATTGAATCCATTGGTGTAATTTCTACAAATGTTAAGCCTTGCATATTTCCCGTTTTCTTTCTTTTTGGCATTTCGTTCCTTTAGAGGGCCCTTTTTTGGAGGATCCCTTAAAGGGCTTTCTCTTTAGGAGGCTCCTTAGAAGGGACACTTTTGGGAGGATCTTGCTTGGGAAGAGAGTCTTCTTTGTTAGGTGTCGTGGAGGTTACGTGGTCTTTGTTGTTGTCTCTTCGTGAATATTGAACCCCTTTGAATCTTCCACTTCGTTCGTCAACATTTAAAATAGGTTCCTTTTCCTCATGCTTGGTTATGACCTCATTGATGCGAGGATGAGTGTATGAACCCCGAAGAAAAATGTTGAATACATCAACTTCGACAAGATTGGTTTGCTCATTTGCTTCATCATCATCACTCTCATCACTCTCACTAGTCCCATCTTCGGAGGATGAATCTTGGTCCACCGCATTGGTAGGAGCCAAGGTATTTGGGACTTGAGATGAGCTAGGCTTATCTTCTTCACTTTGCTTTCTTGGAAAAGGGCCGCCCTTTGGAATGTAATTTTATTTTTGGGCCTTGTCCAAAGCAGTGATCTTGTTCATAACAATTCGATCTCGTGAATGGACTTCCTTGGTAAACTTTTTCATCTTCTTGAGGATAGCTAGAAGGGTTTCCTTATGCTGATCCTTTGATTTCTCCTTTTTGGTCTTGGATTTGGCTTTAGGGAGGTCATCAACATTCATTTTTGAGATACAAAGGTTTTCTTCAACTTGCATTGCCATCTCTTTAGTTCAGCCAATGTGGAAGGTTTCTTGTCCCTTAATGCATAGGTTAGGTGACCCCCAACGACTTTGACAAATTTATCAAGGATGTTGGCATCAGAGGGCTTTAGGTGATCGATGATGTCTCGGATAACCTTATCGAACTTGTGAATGAATTCCCGGATGTCTTCCCTTCCCCTTGATATTTGATAAGACTTCTCAATGTTGAAGGTTCCCTTGACATTGCAAGACCACCTTTTCATGAATAGGTCCTCAAACTCATCAGAGTCACTAATGCATCCAGGGGGAAGACTAAGGTACCATTCTCTAGCTTGTCCCTTGAGTGACAAAGCAAAAGGCATCATGATTCTATCTTCATCAAAGCTCATCCTAGGAGACAATTGCCAATAAAATGCAACAAATTCGTAGGCATTGATAGTGGCATCTCCTTTGAATCTTGGTAGCCATCGGTTGTACTTTTCAGGTAATGGTTTGGGGTCATCACTCAGCTTCAAAGGAGCAAACACACTAACCAAATGTCTTTGACTTTTAGTCATCTCGTTTTCGCCAGTGTCAGAGGTATCCATCATTTTTGTGGTAGGATCATTGACCTTTTCAAACTCAGGAAAGAGAGCAGTTCCAACATGTGATGGTTCATGCTTCCTTCTTGTAGTAACCCTAAGCAAAGGAGGAATGTCGTCTACTTCAAGCAAACTAGGCGATTTAATATAAAATGTAGTCGCCAGAGGAATAATGAGAGTGTTGTCAATGAATCAATTCCTCAATGATTCACTAGGGAGGTAGCCCTGCTTCCTCCTTGTCAACAACGCAAGAAATGTTACCACTAAAACCACCAGGGGACCTAAAGGGGTTCCTAAGAGGGCAACTGCTAGGTTAAGGGCAATGACGAAGGCTAGCCCATTGTCACCACAATGAAGTTTCCCTACTCTTCACAGACTTTCACTAATGGGAGGAGTCCCGGTATTGTAGAGTCACCTGTAAAGTATATGTCAATGGATAGGTGGAAAGTGACCCTGGAAACCCTTTCCTTAAGATGGAGTGAAGAATGGAGCTTGCTTGCTCTTCAAGCAGGGGACTTGGTCCTATAGGTGTAAGGGACAAGGATTGGAGGGTTTGAAGGAGAAGGAATGGGCTTATAGACGAGGTTCTCAATCCCTATAATCCTTGGGAAACTTGGATTCCCAAATGGTCCTTGACAAATAATCTTTATTGAGAAGTGGGACCACACGGGGCCAAGTGGACGCAACTAGGTTCGGGGATGGAATACAACAACCAATAATGTTCCTATCCTGGACTAGGTGAAGGGAAAGGACCAAACAAGAATATTTACTTCAAAAGGTTGAATTGGTCCTGTTGAGGTCTAGCCTTGGGGATGCTTGGGCAAAATTCGTTCCTAGAGCTAGGGCTTGAGATTCTCGGAGATTCCACCGTTAGAATTGCCTCAAATTCGGAGGAGATGGAGGGGACAGAGCAACACAATAGCTTGTAGGAGATCGAATTATTTCCTTGGGTCAATTCCCGGGAAATTGATGCCCTAGGTGACCTTTGAGGGCTAGACCTGGGAAAAAGTGGAAAAAGGTGAAAAAGGTGAAAGTGATGACCACGCTTTTTAGGGATCAGTGCCTAATCCACTTGGAGATATGGAGTCAAGGATGATGATGATGAATAAGAACTTGGTTTCTTGATCAAGGAGGCCCGGAAAGTTGGCTTCATCCAATGTTGAGAAAAAGAAAATAAAAGTGACCTTCAATCATTTATACTTCAAAAAAAAAAGATGCAAGCTTATCGAGATAAATAATCTCTAGGACATTTCATTCATATAACATTGGACCATACATTAAATTAACTAAAACATGCTTAATTCCACATTTCAATCATGCAACAACTAGCCCTAATTTTAGCAGTACGCAGCAACAAGAATAACAATGTTAAAATTCACTTACAACGTTATAGAGTATATCCAACCAACATTTCGTTTGCAAGACAAAGCTCCAAGACAAGAAAAATAGCCCTAATCCATACATCAAAATTCATCCATCTCCAAAAATATCCACCAAGGGAAAAAATACAAAGTTCTCTATGATTAGAGAGATCCCAAGTCCAATGATTATACAAATGAATGTAGCTAACATCAATATATACCCTCTCAAAGAGTTCAAATTAGCCTATGGGCCTACATTAGCCCCTAATGATAAAATAATTTGCAAGTAAAACCCTTATTGGTGACAAGCCCACCAAAATAGCTCAAAATGGAAAAAATAAGCCTCACAGGGGGCCAAATAATAATATATACATGTCGTGGGGCCCTCAAAAGGCCTAATAATGTCTTGAAGTGCCATGATGAGGAATAAATTCCTCGGAATATGATGGACAAGGGGGTGGCCCCTTGTTCTCGTAGTAGTAGACCTGTGGTGCTCCTAGTGGGTGTGGGAGCACACAAATGACCCCATGGGTCTCCATATGAATCGGAGATGCCTGTAGATCCTCTTCAAGGGCTCGAGTGATGGAATGAACGCTACCATGACATCGTACTGTGGGGCTCTTGTGGGGCATGCTGGCCATAATGTACCAATCACATTGCCATCATCTTAAAAATGGATCGCTAGTAGTCTCTGAAGGTTGATGAGGATCCATGGAGAGCTGTCTGATGTTGTGGAGGCCCATGGCTCTCTATGCACACACTATATGTGCCAATGTAGCCCTCTGGGTGTTAGGATCCCGTATAGGGAGACCAAACCCAAATAGAAACCACCTGCAATCTTGTATAAGATCCAATGTGTCCCCTAGGCTTCCAGTACAACTAATCATTAGAATAATCGTGTAAAAGAGCTTACAAATCATGGATAACAAAGTGGGCACTTCACAATGGCATGCCCTTCCGTAGTGGGCTTTGGCATGTGCTAGTGTCTCCATACTCCAAAGGGGGTTAGCCATGTACCTTATTAAGTGGTTTCAACCCTTAAAGGGGATAGTAGGTCCAAGGTACATTCTTTGAACGGGGGTGGCAAGTGGTAGAAGGGAAACAAAGTAGGGAATGAGAGGGGTAATCTTGGGCCACATATCTGGGCGTAGGGGTAGCCAGACAAGGGGAAGCCCACACTAGTGTACATAATGTGTAGGAGGGAGCAATCGTGGTACATGAGGTGTCCTGACCTTGATTTTTCCACCCTTCTTTGTATGCCGTTTGCCTTTTATGAATTTTCTTTAATTAACTGCTCAGGGCTCAAGGATGAGAAAATGATGTGTCAGATGTAGCAGTGATTACCCCTTTAAAGGTAGGGCGGTTCATTGTCCTCCAGAGGGTGGGACAATCATGTCTTTGTGTATGACAAAGGAGGCTCATCTAGGGCCTATGGAACCAGCCGAGGTAATGGCCATGGGTAAGGGGCAGGGCTCATGCATTGGCTTTTGCCCACATGCTATTTATTTTTGTCCCAGCCATCTTTTGCATTTTGTGGTACAATTTCCTGTCAAGTGTGGTCATTTATGCTTTTTATTTTTCTTTTAACTGCTTCAACCTCTAGGGCATCATTCCAAACCAGACCCTAGGTGGGGGCAAGGAGATAGAGGGGTTGGCCCTATGTGGGCCCATTGGGGTTATGTGGACCTAGGTGGGAGAAATGATGAATGGGAGTATAATGAGTGGAAGGGGAGTAATACATACAGATAAAGTAGCGGGACCACGCACCCAAAGTCGGGGTTTCCCAAGTAGCACCATCCTAGAACCAAATGGTCAATAAAGGAGATCCCATAGGAGTAAGATGAAGGGATAACACCCAAAAGAGATCAAGGGGACAAGAGCACAGGCTAAGCCCACTCTTCCCGCGAAATCTTCCCATTAATCTATGCCCACAATTATCGATGATAAGTAAACCCAATACTCAATTACCAAATGACAGGACATACCTTTAGATTCGGGAGGCCCACCTTCAAACATACGATCAATACAAATGGGTGAGGGACCACATGCCTGGCTTAGGTTGCAGAGAAATGGCACAACGAGCTAGTAAGACGTTGCTGGCTACCGACAGGTCCATCATGGAGACAAATTTTCTCCTAGGGATATCACCCACGAAGTGGTGGGCAACATGCCCCTCTCTAGCCCTGCATCCTCTGTCTAGTTCGAACTCTGCTGCTGGTTAGCTCGAATTGTCGAAGGAACTCTCACCATTGGCTCTCTATTGTGTGATTTTCCATTTTCCCATCGATCGCTTCTTATAATCCCCAGTTGGGACTCCAATGACTAAAATTAAAATATATGTGATGGTTGAGATCATCTCCAAGTCGATCCGTGTGAGTTTCCAAAGAATTCTCACATTTCTCAATTAATTATTATTAGTTAACCAATTTTCTTAAGTTAGACTTGGGAAATTTTTAAATGATGGTCAATTAATTTAATTAAACTCATGTGTTTTAGCCTCTCCACAAAGTTTAGAGACTAGAACACCTTCCAATGTCACAAAAACTAACTGGTTGAACCTGCCCAAGGACTGTGAATTCAAGAGTCCCAAACACCCAACCACAAGTTCAACTTGTCACCTTCATGCTCCACTCCATCTATCATAATGAGTGCGCACTCTATCAACAAGAAGTTGGTCTTAGGTTGTTCACGCCAGAGATTAACCTCTTGCACTGTACATACAAGTTTGCCACTCACCACAAAACATCCCATGCCCTCTTCAACACACCTAGGCTCGTAGACAGGGCAATATAACCCTTCCTCTCCCAGACTGAACCAAGTCTGAATGCCAAACACCATTTTGAAATCGCCCAAATGAATGCCCTTTGCATGTGCCTGCATGGCGGGTGGGTGCCACGTCGCCCCCATTTAATGATGATCGGGACAATGGGGTGGTGAGCACCCACATTAATCCCTATGCTCTCTATTTCTGTCACCCCCGTCGGGGCATTTATTTGCCTTTTACTTTAATTATTATTATCCATTTCATTTCAACATCCTTTATTTATTTTCTTTGTGTAGTATTTATTACTTATTATTAATTTAATAAAATAGTACAAAGCATTGTTGAGCTTTGTAGCTCGAAAGGTACTTCGAGTCCCGTGTCTTGACTAGAAGGACCTTGATTTGTCTCGTTAGGAGCTTGCATTGGACATGTAGAGTGTGCAAGTGAGTTGCACGCATGTTGATATGTTGTGTGTGACATGCATGAGATGTGCATGTAAGGCAAGCTAAATTTATGACTTGTACTTGAGTTAAAGTAGAACAAACTAAAGATAGGATAATTAACTAAAGTAATGTCACTTATCTTTAATTAACTTGATGAGCTAATTTTGGCCGTCAATCTTAGCTTAGAAAAATTATAAATTAAGCCTAAAGTGAGGAGCTAAGTCACAACATCAACACAAGATTGAGAGAGGCTTCTTAGTCAGCGTGTGCTGGGTTCGAGAGAGTGTGGTGAGGCTGGTGATCAGTTTTGTATTTTCTCAGTTGGGCAATTATACCTGGTACGGGAACCCAAGTAAGTTTCATAATTAATTTATTAATTAAGAACTATTGATTGGGTAGAAATTTGTTTGTGTGTATGTGATTCAAATCGAGTAATTTTGCTTCTGCTAAATAGTTTTGGTTAGGAATTTAGCCATGTATGTGATTCAAATCGAGTAAGTTTGCTTCTGCTAAATAGTTTTGGTTAGGAATTTAGCCATGTATTTGTTCAGTTAATAATTGTTGGAAACCGAGTATAAGGTGCTGGGTTTGGGAAATTTTAACATGGTATCGGAGCCAAATCTTTGAATCAATCTCAGATTTACAGGTCAGGGTTTGTATCAGATCATTGGAGGGAGGTTGGCTTGGATCATATGAATGGAAATTTTTTTAAGGCGATGCTTTTTTTTTTGGGCAGGGGAATTTTCTTACAGGCGATTTTTTTTGAGTCAAAACAAAAGAAATGATTCAAAAAATTTAAGGTAAAAAAAGGGGGCCATTTTTTAGCAAAAATAATAATAAAAAAATTAAAAAAGACAAAGGCAGTGGTGCCCCACTGGGTGACCTAGTTGCCACAACTGACAAGGGCCGCTACTTAGCCGTTAGAGCAGCGGACAATGACCAGGCTGGCCCAGGGCAGCCACATAAGTCGCAGGCTTTGGGAGGGCGCGAAGACCGACATGTTGAGAACAGGCAAAGGCTGAGCATGTTTTTCCAGAGGATTGTCGAGTGAACAATAGTCGTGAAATTCGCCACTAGAGCTGGACAAAGCCGTCACCTTCCCGGTGTGTGGGTTGTGTTACCCACCACCTGTGGGTAGGGTATATAGGAGAATTTTTTTCTTCTATATGGTCCTCAGCTGGCAGCCAACAACCCCTTGCAGTCGTTAGATTGCTCAAATGTGCCATTGTCTCAGCCACCTGAGCCAGCCATGTGGTCCCTCGACCACTTGTCATGATTTTATGTTTGAAGGTGGGCCTCCCGACCCCAAAGGTATGGCTTTTCATTGGTATAGTTGAGTAATTTTATTTACTTGTCATGGGCACTTTTGGGCATGGATTGGTGGGGGGATTTGATAGAAAGAGCGGGTTAGGTTCGTATTCTTGTCTCCATTACACGATATCGTGGTTAACCTTGTATCCTAGTCCCGTGGGATCTCATTTACTGACCATTTGGCTTTTGGGTTGGCACTACATGGGAAATCCCAATTTTGGTTGCTTGGTCCTGCTTCTCTTACCACCTACATCACTCCCCTTCCACTCATTTTAGCTGCATTCATCTATTTTCCCATCTGTGTCCATTGGGTCCACATAGGGTTAGCCTCCCCCTCCCCTTGTCCACACCTTGGGTCGGGCCTGGAATGATGCCTCAGAGGTTGATGCAGCTAAAAAGAAAAGAAAAAGCATAATTTGGCCACTCTCAGCAGGAAATGTACCACAAAATGCAAAAGGTGGTTGGGACATACAAATTTAGCGCGTGGGCAAAAGCCTAACATGAGCTCTACCCCTTGCCCATGGCCATCAACCTGGTTCCTATGGACCCTAGATGAGCCCCCTCCATCATTAAGGAACCTATGATTGTCCCAACCCCTGGTGGGCGATGAACCACCCCACCTTAGGGGGGTATCTACTGTTGCATATTATACATCACGCTCTCATCCCCTGGAGCCTTGAGCAATTATGAAGGAAAATCAATAAAGGGAAAAAGGCATATGAAGAAGGGTGGAAGAAAAAAGGCCGGGTAAGTCATGTACCATGATTTTCTCCCTCCTACACTTATATACCCAGGTATGGGCCTCGCTTATTACCGCTACCCTTGCACCTTCACATGTGATCTGGATGTTTTTCCTGACCCCCACTCCATTCCATCATTATATCATTTGCCACCTTGTTAATTTTGGGTAACTGGGTCCAAACTCCATGTTGTACTGCTCAGATGATGAGGCCAATATTTTTATTGGATTCCTCTTTCGGAGAGGTGCAAGATTGATCTAAAGATCATCTTGATCGGATGAGCAGAACATGAATTTTGAATTTATTCCACTTATCTGCAAGGTCGGCCAGATTTGTAAGTTAGGCTTGGGAGCCCCAACAGATGTGTCACACACCTTCGTAGATGGATATATATTGGAGAGACTTGGAGGTCATTTCATGATCCACTCATCACACACATCTCCCTAGTGTTTGATCAGTTCGATCACCTTTTGGAGGCATTTCTTCTCACATGTGTGGAACAACAACTAGGGTTTTTGGTATGGATTTGTCTAGGGTTTTAGCGCAGGTTTGACCAGCGTTGACTTTGGTCAATGCTTGGTCCTTTTGACCTCAAACTCCACCAAAACTTCGATTTCTGCAGGCCATATTGATTGGCACACATTCTGAGGCTAGACGTTGACTTTGACGTGCTGTGTTGACTTTTTGCTACTGCTATTTTGCATTGACTGGACAACGTTGACTTTCATTGACTTTATTGGAGCTGTCTTGAGGGTTGTGTGACACATTTGGTTGGTTGACCGTGAGGAGACTTTGCTGGTTGAAGCGCCCTGTTGACCGTCGTAACGCACCACCACACATATATATTTTGCTGATCAAAGTTAAGTATTATTTTGGTTTGTCTTCCGTTGATCTATTGGTATGTTCTATCAGTGTTTTACTTTCATGTTTATATGAGTATCGGGTCCTAGAAGGTTGAAGTAAATTTGCATCAAGCATAGAACATCTTTAAAAATTTACATGGTATCAGAGCTAAGGTGAAGGCAAAGCCCAAGTTTGTGTTGAGAGTAATCACTGGAGAAGTAGCATTTGTCAAGGACCCATTGGCACCTCAAATCATAATGGCTTCAAAGCTGATGATAAGTTGACTGACAAGTCTGACTATCATGCTTGGAAGATGTCTTTGGACTTGGTCTTGGAAGATCAAGATGTCATGGACTATGTGCAAGGAAAAATCCAAGAGCCTCCATCATCTGCACCAGCTGCCACAAAGACTAAGTATAGAAAAGGGGAAATCAAAGCTAAGCTGATCATCCGAGATTCCATCCATAAAAGTCTGGTCGCCTACATCTCTGAGCTGGGCACATCTAAAGAGATGTATGATAAGTTGATGAACATGTTCAGGGCCAACAATGCAAATCAAGTTCTCTTCTTTAAGAACCAATTGAAGAATCTCAAGAAAGGCAAGGATGAATCCGTTCAATCCTATTTTCTGAAGTTGACCGAAATCAGGAATAACCTTCTCGCTATTGGGGAAACAATAGCTGATCGAGAAATGGTTCTCATTGCGCTTGGAGGTCTCCCATCTGAATGGCATGTATTCAATGCTACTATTCTTAATAATAATGTGATTCTTGGTTTTGATGAAGTATTGTCGAGATGCACCCAAGAGGAGATAAGAATGATGAGACAAGAATGATGGAATATGAAAATGAAGGTAATGCTGCCTTCACCAGCTAAGAAGAAGAACAATGGTGGTTTGAGGAACCATGGAAGAGCATGGGTCAAAGGAAAGAAAGGAAGATGTTACACATGTAACAAGTTTGGCCACTATGCTAGAGAATGCCCTAATAGAAGGGATTCTCCAGGGGATGATGACCATGACAACGGGGGGAATAACAATCATGGAACAACACGTTCAAAGGAAAGAGGAAGGCTCCCTCTGGTCGTAATGGAAATGGGCAACCTTTCAAAAGGTCAAGAAATTCCAGGTATGATGAATCTACTTTTGTTGACAATAAAAGAAATGAATTCATTCTTGTATCTTCCCTCTCTGCTGCATCTCCACCCGACACCCTAGATGTGTGCTTGATTGATAGTGGTGCTTCAAGGCACCTCACTGGTTTTAAAGAAGCCCTCTCTGATTTCATTGAGAAGTATACTAATCTGCAAATTATCCTTTGGAGATAATGCCACCTATCCCGTGAAAGGGACAGGGACTGTGACCCTCCGTTTATCTCAAGGTCAAGTCCTCTATTTGGAAGATGTATTGTATGTACCTGATTTGAAGAAGAACCTTGTGTCTATTTCGGCCATGGATGACAAAGGTTTCAAGGTGGCATTCGTTGATGGAAAGGTACGCATCTGGAAGAAGAGTTTCAAGGAAGCTCTCACTATTGGTTTTAGAGTTGATACGCTCTACCAGGTAGGAGGAAGTCCACTGGGGGCCATGTCATGTGATACAATTCGTCAAACCAAACTATGGCACCGGAGGTTTGGACACCTTCATTACAAAGCCCTTCCTGAAGCAAGGAAGGTGGTGACAGGGATGCCCAAATTCAAAAATGATCATGGAGGTGTATGTCAGGGTTGTGCTGAAGGAAAGCATACAAGGGGACCTTTCCCCTCAAGTGTCACAAAGACATTTGATGTCTTGCAATTGATACATTCTTACTTATTTGGTATGCTGCCGGTGACATCCTTTGGAGGATGTTCTTATTACATGATGTTCATAGATGACTTCTCTCGCAAGATCTAGATATATTTATTGAAGAAGAAGGATGAAGCATTCATGTGGTTTCATACCTTCAAGGCCTTGTTGGAAAATCAAACAAGAAAGAAGATCATGATCTTGCGCACCGATAATGGCACTGAATATTAGTCAAATGAGTTCAATGACTTTTGCAGAGAAGCTGGCATTAAGAGGGAGGCCACAACTGTGTATACTCCTGAGCAAAATGGCGTTGCTGAAAGAAAGAATAGGACCATTGTGGAAGTTTCCCGTGCCATGCTATGTGACCAAGGTATTTCGAAGTTCCTATGGGGATAAGCTGCGAACATTGCTGTGTACGTACAAAATCGATGCCCGCATTTGACTCTAGACTCGAAAAATATTAAAGAAGTCTTCTCTGGTAAGAAACTTGATGTTTCTCATTTTAGATTTTTTGGATGTCCTGTTTACTTTCATGTGCCGAAAGAGAAGAGAAGCAAGCTGGATGCTTCTGGAAAGAAGGGAATGTTTGTGGGCTACAGTGAAACTTCAAAGGCATATAGAATCTATGTGCTTGGTCAAAGAAAAGTGGATATATGCCACGATGTCACCTTCGATGAAGATGCTTCCCTCAGGAAAGTGATAAATCTTCCTAGCTCTAAGGAAGACCTTGATGAAAGATCAAGGAAGCAGGAAGAGCTGAAGGATGAGATGATGCCCGATGTTGAAGGACCGATGGACCCTATTGATCCACCTCTTTCAATGAAGAGAAGACCCTCATGGCTCAGGGATAATCTCGAGGATGCTGAGAGACATATGGCCCCAAGGGAGACATTCTGTGAAAGTAAGAAGCTGAATAGATACCAAGGGTATCTAGCAACCATGAGTACAATCGTACCATCTGAGCCTAGATCATTTGAAGAAGCCGTAAAGCATCGAGTTTGGAAGGATGCTATGCACGAAGAGTACGAGTCCATTATGAAGAATGGTGTTTGGGATGTGGTTCAGAGACTGGAGGACAAAGCTGTTGTCACCTCAAAATGGCTCTATAAGATCAAGCATGGATCTGATGGTAGTGCTAAAAAGTACGAGACAAGATTCGTTGCCCGAGGCTTTTCTCAAAAGGAAGGCATAGACTATGATGATATATTTGCACTTGTGGCTCGCTATACCACCATCCGATCTATTTTTCCCCTTGCTGCTACGTAAGGATGCAGTCTCCATCAGATGGATGTGAAGATCGCTTTTCTGCATGGTTCGATAAAGGAAGAGGTGTATGTGGAGCAACCTTTGGGGTTCAAAGTCCAAGATAGAGACTCTCATGTATGTAGGTTGAAGAAATCCCTCTATGGGTTGAAGCAAGCCCCCAGGGCTTGGTACGAGAGGATAGATATCTACATGATGAAGTTGGGCTTTGCTCGAAGTAATGTTGATCCGATCCTTTACTTCAAGGTTGATGGAGAAAAGCCTCTCATTCTGGTTCTCTATGTGGGCGATCTCTTCCTGACAGGTGCTGACCCTCTCATTTATCAGTGTAAGAGGGAGCTTGCTTTCGAGTTCGAGATGAAAGACCTAGGACTGATGCATTACTTCCTATGCTTGACGGTCTGACAAAGACCTGACGAGATTTTCCTCTCTCAAGGAAAATATATTGTGAAGCTGCTGGAGAGATTTGGTATGTTGGACTGTAAGTCCGTGTCGACACCGATGGAACTCAACTTCAAGAAGTTGTGTGGAAATGCTGCTAGGCCTGCATTGGGAAATCCTACCCAGTATCGTAAACTCATAGGAGCATTGGCATTCTTAGTGAACTCCCGTCCGGACATATGTTTTGCAGTGAACACTTTGAGTCAACACATGGTTGATCCTCATCACATTCATTGGGTTGGTGCCAATAATCTCTTAAGATATCTTTGGGGCACGATAAACCATGGGCTGAGATACACTGCCGGGAGTTTGAGACTCCATGGATATACTGATGCCGTTTGGGCTGGCAGTGTGGTGGATCGCAAGAGCACATCTGGGTGTTGCTTCACACTTGGTTCTGCTTCGATATATTGGATGAGTAGGAAGCGGAAGTCGGTGGCTTTGAGGACCGCTGAGGCTGAATACATTGCATCAAAGATGGCCTATTGTGAGACTGTTTGGTTGCGAAAGCTCATCAGTGAGCTGTTTGGGCATGTGCTAGATACCACCGTTATCCTTTGTGATAACCAGAGTGGTGATTCGTTTGTCAGAGAATCCTGTGTTCCACGATCGATCCAAGCATATAGATATCAGGTACCATTTTGGATATGGTACAGTGAGGCACCGTAAGGCTCGATCATATAGGAATTGATGAGCAGGTCACGGATATTCTCACTAAGCCCTTGGGGAAGGTCAAGTTCCTAACCTTCCATGAAAATCTTGGTATCGTCAAACGACCCAATTCTGAGGGTCCTGTTGGATGATGAGCTCTGGGAGCTCCAGGGGGCTTTGGGGATAGCTTCTTGGAGCTATAAGCAACCACAGGGCTAGGCTTGCCGAACCTTGTTGGTGTGCTTCCGCCCCACCGTGATGACATTGTGTTGGTTCACTTCTCTTTGATCTTGTGCCCCAGATGCATCCTACCCATGGAGTTTCAGACTCATGGAAAGTACCTCTCATCTTGGCCAATGAAGTGGGAAATGTGGATGGAGACCAATAGCAAGACCAATGGACACATCGGAGATTGCTGTTCTCTCTATGTCTAGGATGGCACGTGTCCAACCACTTGATTTGGCATCAAGTCTAGTGAGGTTTCGAACCTTCAACTGACTTCGGGTCAGTTAAACTAACTTCGGGTTAGTATATGACTCTTTTGAGTCCAAGTGAGGTTTCAGACCTCCAACTGACTTCGGGTCAGTTAAACTAACTTCGGGTTAGTATATGACTCTTTTGAGTCCAAGTGAGGTTTCGGACCTCCAACTAACTTTGGGTTAGTATATGACTCTTTTGAATCCAAGAGAGGTTTTGAACCTCCAACTGACTTCGGGTTAGTTAAACTAACTTCGGGTTAGTATGAGACTCCTTTGAGTCCTATAGAGGTTTCGGACCTCTGAGCTGACTTTGGGTCAGTCGGGAGTGATGTCTTTGTGACTTACCATTTGAAATAAAGAAGCTAGCAAAGCAAGTTACGACGGGATGACGCACGATGTTTGGATGGCATTGGTGGATGGAGTTCTCCCTAGTTGAGAGGGAGTGTTAATTTTCGGCAACTAGTGCCAAACTCCATGTTGTACTGCTCAGATGATGATGCCAATATTTTTATTGGATTCCTCTTTCAAAGAGGTGCAAAATTGATCTAAAGATCATCTTGATCGGATGAGAAGAACATGTATTTTGAATTTATTCCACTTATGTGCAAGGTCAGCCAGATTTGTAATGTAGGCTTGGGAGCCCCAATAGTTGTGTCACACATCCTCATAGATGGATATATATTGGAGAGAATTTAAGGTCATTTCATGATCTACTTATCTCACACATCTCTCTAGTGTTTGATTAGTTCGATCACCTTTTGGAGGTATTTCTTCTCACATGTGTGGAACAACAGCTAGGGTTTCTGGTACGGATCCGTCTAGGGTTTCAGCGCAGGTTTGACCAGTGTTGACTTTGGTTAACGCTTGGTCCTTTTGACCTCAAACTCCACCAAAACTTCGATTTCTGCAGGCCATATTGATTGGCACATATACCGAGGCTAGACGTTGACTTTGCCCTGCTGTGTTGACTTTTTGCTGTTGCTGTTTTGCGTTGAATGCGTTGACTAGACAACGTTGACTTTCGTTGACTTAAGGTTGACTTTATTAGAGCTGTCTTGAGGGTTGTGTGACACATTTGGTTGGCTGACCATGAGGAGACTTTGCTGGTTGAAGCATCCTGTTGATCACCGTAACGCACCACCACATATATATATTTTGCTAATCAAAGTTAAGTATTATTTTGGCTTGTTTTCCGTTGATCTATTGGTATGTTCTATCAGCATTTTACTTTCATGTTTATATGGGTATCAGGTCCTAGAAGGTTGAAGTAAATTTGCATCAAGCATAGAACATCTTCAAAAATTTACACACCTACCACTTGAGGGATGTATCATGGACATGTCACCCCCCTTTAGAGGTTGAAACCACCTAATAGGGTCCTTGGCTAAACCCCTCTTGAGCTTGGAGACACTTATACATGCCAAAGTCCACTATGGAAGGGCGTGCCACCATGAAGTGCCCCATTGATTCCATGACTTGTAAGCTCTTTTACTTGATTATCCTAATGACTTGTTGTATTGGAGGGAAAGTGGTCACATTGGATCTTATGCAGGATTGCAGGTGGATTCACGTTTGGGGTTTGGTCTCCCTATACAGGGTCGTAGCCCTCTAGAGGGCCACATTGGCACTTGTAGGGTGAGCGTTGA
The DNA here is from genome assembly GCA_034641835.2 of Pinus albicaulis. Taxonomy (NCBI): domain Eukaryota; kingdom Viridiplantae; phylum Streptophyta; class Pinopsida; order Pinales; family Pinaceae; genus Pinus; species Pinus albicaulis. Next base: position 1,050,167,654 of record CM076583.1, read on the forward strand.
GAGGCATGGGCCTCCACCATAGCCGAGATTACGTCATGGATCCCCAACAACATCAATTGATTGCTCCTATTCCACCTTTTGGATAAGGATGATGCACCTGGTTCACCATGCCCAACTGGCTCCATTGATGTACCATACAGTTGGTAGATGTTCCAGGATCCAGAGGATTGTCCCCCACAGTAGAGGGAGGTCCTATGTGATTATTCCAACCCTTACAGTTGGTCTACAGGCAATTCCGATCCATTTGGAGACCCATGAGGATGACCTTGTGCTCCCACAACCACTTGGGAGCACCATAGGTTCTTGCTTAGAAAACAAGGGGCCACCCCCTTATCTACTATGACGAGAGTCCATTTCTACATCATGGCACCTTTTGGACTTAATTAGGCCTCCTCAAAGGCCCAACGACTCACTTTGTTGATCATTCGACCCTCTTGAGAGGCTTATTCATGTATTTTTGAGCTATTTGCTGGGCTTGTCACCAGAAGTTATTGTTATTATGCACATTATTTTATTCTAGGGGTTAAATTAATCCTAATTCGCTAAATCATATTCATTAGGAAGTGTTGAAATACAAGCGTGATGAATCATTTGTATCATCATCACTTGGATTGGATCATTCTCTCTTGTGAGATTTTCGCTATTCTTTTTAAAGGACGAAATTGGATGAATGGATGAATTTTGATGTTTGGATCTCTTCAGCTTTTTTTTTTTTTTTGTCTTGGAGCTTCATTTTTGGCATATGGTGATAATTGGATATACTTGTTCTTACATGTAAGTACTCTTTTAATGGTAATTTGTCATTTTTAAAAAGTCACATGCATGTTGTTGGGGATTTTCGCTATAATAGGCTGAAATTTGTTTTTCTTATGTGAAAGGGTGGAAATTTGTCTTTTTATAGCATTGCATCATGTCATGGGCCATGTATGAATAAGTGAATGTCCTTAGAGATATTTTGTGTAAATTTTATCTTGATAAGTCATCATATATTGCATATCGAAGTGTAAAGACCTTGAGCTGTTGTCCCATGCCCTTATTGCTATGCAAAATTGTTCTAGAGACCTCCTTAACTAAGTGAAATCATCCCAAGCATTAGAATCTTCCTGACTCCATTTCTTCCAAGGATTAGGCATTGATCCTCCCTAGGTGATCACCTTAAAGCATAATTTTTCTCACCTTCTCCTCTTTCTTTCTAGGCATAACCTCCATATGTCACTTAGGGCATCAATTATCTCACAATCTAGCCATCCAAACACTTCCATTTTTGGTCCACAACTGCTTTGATGTTTGCTCTAGAGTCCCTCCAAATTTGAAGCAAATCTGACGGTGGGATTTCGAGATATAGTAAGCCCTTGCTCAGGGACTGTTTCTTGCCCTAGGTTTCCCTTGGCTAGTGACCTCATTTGGATCATTGCATCAAAATCAAAGAAATTTTTTCCTCTGATCCTCTTCTCCTCCCTAATTAAGTCAAGCCCCTCATTGGGTGATAAAATCCATACCCTTGACCTAATTTTGGGCCCACTTGGTCCCGTGTGGTCGCGCAACTTATTGAAGCCAATTTCACAAATACCACTTGGAAACCAAGTTTTCACAAAGATTTAGAGGTCTAGGAGTCTGCTTTGTAAGTCATATTTTCAGACCCCGACCCTTGAAATCCTCCTAGCCCTTCCTAGAGAGCTTTTCACCTTGCTTTCCAAGCAAGCAAGCCATATATTTGAGCCTCTCTTGTGAATAGGCTTTTAGGATCACCTTTCATCCTATCATTGATACACATTCATTATCGTGATCCTCACTATACTAGGTCTCCTCCCATCGGTGAAAGTCCGTAAAGAGCAGGGAGCCTTAGTTGAGGTGACAGTGGGCTATAGCTCCATTGTTGCCCTTGACCTAGTAGTTGCCCTATAGGATCCCCTCCTAGGATCCTTGCTAATTTGAGCAGTGATAGGTTGCAACGGGGACAGGTTGCAGACGAGCAGGCGACACCCACAACAGAACCACGTGTGCATCGAGCAGGTCAAGAGGGCCGAGACAAACAACTCATGACCAAAAAAAACATGATAGGCCGAGACAACAATGCACAGGCAGTGGGGCTGTAAGGGGATGCGTCCATGATAAGAATGAGCTGCCAGAAGCGACCAAACAGATAAGAGCTCAGGTAGATTAGCAAAGGGAAATTCGACAAGTTTTTTTTTGGGTTGACCAACAACAATTTGACCACATAGAAACACTAATAGACTGAATCGAAACAACGTGACGAAGTTTGATAGTCAAGAAATTTGCGCAGTGACAGGCATGACATAGGAGAATTGGGCCCCCTTGAGCAGAGGCAAAGTTTGGAGTATGGGCCTAGAGCCACCAATGGTTGATATAGGAGATAAGGATGGGATTTTTGGTCAGGGGCGAAGGAGTTTGGAAACACAGGGCAACAACTGACAGGCTGCGTTGAAAAACAAAAAAAATTGCTGCTATACTTTGAAGTTTCTGTACAACACTGACGATTTCTGAGTAGCGAACAAGAAGGCTCTGGGCAGCGTCGAGAAGTGTGCAACAAGCTCAGGCATTAGGTAGAAAGTGAAAAAGTTAATTGTTGGTTGGTTTGACATAGATGGCTACTAGACTACGTTACGAAAACATGTTGGATGGGGCAGGAAATTTTAGCCTGTGGAAGGAGCAGATTGTTCTGTTATTTGAGGAGCAGGAGTTGTGGGACATTATGGAAAAGACTGTCCCAATTCCTGCAGATCATACTCAGTTGATTGCGTTTAATAAGATAAATGTGAAGGGCAAGAGAATAATCTTGGACTCCATTAGAGACCATGTTATACCTCATGTGACAGGGAAGAAATACGCCTATGAGATGTGGGCATCCTTAACCAAGTTGTACCAGAGTACAAACCAAAACATGAATATGGTGTTGAAGGAGAAACTAAGAAACACCAAGATGTCCGAAACTGACACAGTTGCATCATGCCTAATCAAGATCACTCAAATTAGAGATGATTTGGCAGCAATGGGGGAAACTATTGACAGTGAAGAGTTGGTCAGATCAACCTTGAGTGTCTTTCCTTTGAAGTGGGATGCCTTTGTTGATGGGATCATCACACGGTAGAATCTGCCCAATTGGGGTAGATTGTGGGATGACTTTGTATAAGAGGAGACAAGGAGATGTTCCAAAAATGTAGGCCAACATGATTGAAAGGATGACGACGAGAATTTTGCTCTTGCTAGAAAGGGAAAAGGTAAAGTAAAGGGAAGTGGGGGATCTACTTCTGTGAAGGACAAGAGCAAAGTGATGTGGTCACTCTGGGAGCCAGTGACCACATAAGAAGAAGAATAAGGAGGATCAAGTGATTGCATCAACATCAATTGAGATTGATGACTTTACGGAGAAATTCAAGAAGGAATTTTCTCTAGTTTTCAGTGTTTTTGACAGTAGTACTGTTTTGTATGAGGACAATGAGTTATGGCTAGTGGATACTAGAGTGTCTAGTAACATGACAGGGATGGGCCCAATGTTCTGCAGTGTTTCAGAGACACACTCAGATTGCCATGTGAGTTGTGGAGCTAGCGCCATGCGTGCAGTGAAGGGGGTTGGATGTGTCAGATTCCAGCTAGAGTTAGGAGGATTTCTGGAGGTGATAGGGATGTTGTTTATTCCAGGGTTGATGGTACACTTGCTCTCAGTAGCGGCCTTGGAGGATGCTAGATTTAGAGTTTTGTATTGAGATGGGCAAGTGCTTCTATATTCAAAGGGATGCAACTGTAGTGTATGGCATCAGACATGGGTAGTCATACAGATTGTTGGGACAACCTGTGGGTATATTCGATGAGATCTTGAATATATGATCATTGTCAGTTTCCAAGAGGGAGTAGGTGGCAAGGAAGAGTGATTTTTCAAGTATTTCTAGGAGCCTCAGCTGGTATGATATGGGATTGATGGATGCTCAGGAGCAGGATCCGAGGAGCATGGTTGGATGTGACAGGTTCTTAGCTCAGGTTTCAGATCAAGTAGCAGGACCAACTTCAGTGTTAGAGGTAGTGGCTACATATATTGAGATGGGCTTTGGAGACGGATCCAGGTGGAGGGGATTCTTTCAGAAGTACCTCCCTCGCTAAGAGGGAGTGTTGAGCTTTGTAGCACGAAAGGTACTTATAGTCTTGTGTCTTAACTAGAAGGACCTTGATTTGCCTTGTTAGGATCTTGAATTCTATATGCAGTGTGCAAGTGAGTTGCATGGATGTTGATGTATTGCGTGTGACATGCATGAGATGTGCATGTAAGGCAAGCTAAATTCATGACTTGTACTTGAGTTAAAGTAGAGAAAGCTAAAGATAATGTAGTTAACTAAAGTAATGTCACTTATCTTTAGTTAACTTGACAAGCTAATTTTGCCCATCAATCTTAGCTTAGGAAAGTTATAAATTGAGCCGAAAGTGAGCAGCTAAGGCACAATAGCAACACGAGATTGAGAGAGGCTTCTTAGTGAGCACGTGTTGGGCCCGAAAGGGTGCGGTGAGGTTGGTGATCAGTTTTGTATTTTCTCAGTTGGGCCATTATCTCTAGTACGAGAACCCAAGTAAGTTTTGTAATTAATTTATTAATGAAGAACTATTGATTGGGCATAAATTCATTTATGTGTATGTGATTCAGATCGAGTAATTTCGCTTCGCTAAATATTTTGGGTTAGGAATTTAATCGTGTATTTGTTCAGTTAATAATTGTTGAGAGCTAATACCAGGTGCTGGGTTTGGGAAATTTTAACAAGCATTACGAATGTTTCCCATGGTGTGGTAAGGGCATCATTGTGTGGATAATTTTTGAACAAGCACTTGATTATACCTTGAGAAGCCATCAAGCATTGAAAATGTTTCAACACTTGTAACTCTTTACAATAATGGTTCCATATTTAGGAGAGTAATTGCCTTAGAGGGACAATTGATTCAAGTTTAATAAATCCGCATATTCTTCTTCCTTACAACTACCAAGTTTGTAGCCAAATATAAATGTGTGTGGTGGGTGTTTATAATCTTTGTAGTCAACGCCTTTTCTAGCTCCTTTTAAATGAATAGGGCCAAATTTGGGGTAATGTTTCTCAACTTTTGCGTAAAAGGATTTATTACTTCCCTTGGGGGATTTGTATGTTGAATAATGTCACTTCTATACCCCTTAAGGTCATCATATGACCATGCAAAATTGTGTTCATATTCCTTTTTCATACTCTCTAAACTTTTTCTTTCATTAGGTGAAGTTCTCTATTTGATCTTGATCATCTTGGGGCTTTATACGTTTGAGGGTTTTGCGATCTAAGTTTTGTTGAGAATTTGCTTCCAGATCGATCATATGAGATTTTTGAATTATTGGCATTTCGAACCTGCTTATGAGGTTCATCATCAGGATGAGAATGTTGAAACTTTTTTGATCATGCCAATTAGTAATATATAGGAAATCAAGATGCGTTATGTAAAAAACCGATGCATAAAAACCTTAAAATATGGAGGAATATATATATATATATATATATATATATATATATATATATATATATATATATATATAAATAAAAAACAAGGAATATTAATATTAATAATAGTAATGAGTATTTATTAATATTAGTATATATCATGCATTATTCACATTAATATTAATAATAATAATAATAATTAGTGTTAATACTTGATATGTATTGATATATTTATTAAATATGTATTGTATTTGTTAATGTATATATAAAACAAATATGATAGGACTAATATGTTTTTTTAAAGAAACGAGTATTTAATATTAATCCAACTTGAAAACGGGCCAGTACCTTTACATTTAGAGATTGTTCTTCTTTTGCAACATTCCAAAATTGTTCAAAAAACAACCTATTTCTACTCTGCCTTTTTTTAGCTATAGCTCTTACTACATTTATTGTGTAGAGCCTCCAAAAGACTCCATGATATTCAGTAAACTTACAAATTATAAAGAAAAACATTTTTAGCTAACCGCTGCTGCCCTTATCAACTTTGGGGCTTCCATCTTGTCCAACTTGTATTGCTTCCATCTGTTGAGGGAGAGTCATAGCCATGTCCTGTTCCAGGGGCTCATCGAGCTATATTGCTGCTCGTGCTCCAGGAGGAGAATTAATGGTAATCCCATAGACTTCCTTGAGGATACTCAAAGTTGCTGATTCGAATGTCATCTCAATACCATCCATCTTTAGAGTCAGGTTGTCCACCTTTGTTTCCAGATTATCCATTTTCAGCTGGAGACAGTCCACATCTTCTTGCAACTCTTCCAATTGCCTTGTTACCAGAGTGAAATGGGATCTGGCTTCTGAATCCACTTGTTCTCCTATGTTGGCGATGAGAGCCGAGAGATTTGCCATAATTGACACTTGCTATTCCCTAGTGTCCTATCCACGACCCTCCCTACTTGAATTTTCCATGTTGCAGGGTGCTCAAACTCTAATACATACTAATGGTATTTCCATTACCAACAAGCACCAATCATAACCCTTTACTCGGGCTCTTCCTGCTCCAGCATCATACTCATCGCATTCAATTTCACTGTCCCGTCTCTAAGTACCCCTACTCCACCTGTCCACAAGCATGGGATCAATTGCCTCGTTCTCCCAGCTGGTTGATCTACCAATGTGATCCAACTTGCAATATGGCAGTTCGTCAAGTGTCTTCATAATAATGGGATTAGTGCTGTCATTAAGTGGCCTGCCAGGCCTTGATTCCGATCTAATCGAGCCCTCGAAGGAGGTTATTTGGTGCATATTGATCCTTTTCATTAAGTGGCCTGCCAGGCCTTGATTCCGATCTAATTGAGCCCTCAAAGGAGGTTATTTGGTGCATATTGATCCTTTTCATATTTAATTCACTAATCATGGGATATGAGAAAAGTTTGGATTTTCTTGGTCCTGAAGTATTATCCCGTGCACTAGAGTTACTCCCTTGTTGGTTTGTTCACCAACACATTGATTGTTCTGCCTTTTGATATGGTAGAAATCAATGGTTTCAAACTTTTGGATTTGCAACCAAATTCGAAAATACATCGGAGGCAAGTCCTTTTCTGGTTGATCTTTGATTTTATGGAGCTTTTGAATAACTATCATGGAATCACCAAAGACTATTAGTTGACAGATCCCCCTTGATATTGCAATATCCAATCCTTGTTAGGAGCTAATACTTCTGCTTAGTTGTTTGTTGCTTTGTGTTAAATTTGGACAACTAGGTCCAAACTCCATATTAAGATGCTCAGATTAAGAGGCTAATATTTTTTGTTGGATTCCTCTTTCTGAGAGGTGTAAAATCCATATAAAATATGTCTTAATCCGATGAGCAGAACTTATATTTTGAATTTATTATTTTAATAAATTATATGTGCAAGGTCGGCCAGATTAAGAGGCTAATATTTTTTGTTGGATTCCTCTTTCTGAGAGGTGTAAAATCCATATAAAATATGTCTTAATCCGATGAGCAGAACTTATATTTTGAATTTATTATTTTTAATAAATTATATGTGCAAGGTCGGCCAGTTTTGTAATGTAGGCTCTGATGCCCAACAGATGTGTCACACACCCTCATGATGGATATATATACAGGAAAAGTTGGAGAGATTTTCATCATCATCACAACTCACATCTTCCTCTCTCATCTAGGAATACGAGCTACCAAGAAGGACGAATTTAATCCACACGTGTGAAGGACGAAGAGGACAAACTGTACGGTCAAGCTGAAGTACGGATTTGCTGCTGTTAGGGTTTCGCAGTAACTTTGACCAGCGTTGACTTTGGTCAACGCTTGGTCCAAACAAGCTGAAATTTGGTGGAAGGTTCGATTTATGAAGGCCGTACTACCTGGCACAAAAATCGAGGTCAAAGGGTTGACCGTTTTGCTGCTGCGTTGACTTTTAGCTTGCTGCCCCTGCGTTGACTTTTCAGGACAACGTTGACTTTTGCAGAGTTGACTTGGGTTGACTCATCTACTGATTGAAGGGTTGTTGTGACACATGCTGGGCTGGCTGACCAAAAGAGACTTTGCTGGTTGAAGCATCCCGTTGACCGCCGAAACGAATACACACATTTTTCCTGTTTCTGATTTGTCTTCTGTAAGATCTACTTATATGTTCTATCTGCATTTTGCTTACCTACTTGTATGATTGCTGAAATAAAAGTGAAATTGCTTCTAGCATAGAACATCTACAAAACTTAACATGGTATCGGAGCTGAGGTGAAGACAAACTCAATCTATAGCAATCATCATCGTGGAAATGGGTTCCACTAGTCTTGAATTCAAGGAGAATGACAAGCTGACCGGAAGTGATGACTTCCATCCCGGGAAGATGATATTAGATCTCAAATTAGAAGATCATGATCTCCTGGATCATGTGACAGGGAGGATTCAAGAACCTCCATCCAATGCCTCTGCTGCTGTTAGAAACAAGTATAAGAAGGGAGAAATCAAAGCAAAGCTGCTGATCAGGGAATCCATAAATAAGAGTCTCGTTGCCTACATATCTGAACTAGGCACATCCAAGGAGATGTATGACAAATTGATACTTATGTTTCAAGTAAACAATGTGAACCAAGTGCTATTCCTCAAGAACAAGTTGAAGAATATGAAGAAGGGCCGAGATGAGTCTGTTCAAACTTTCTTTCTGAAGTTGACCGAAACCAGGAACCATCTGCTAGCTATTGGGGAGATAATAGCCGATCGTGAGATGGTTCTCATCGCACTTGGAGGACTTCCATATGAATGGCAAGTATTCACAACTACTATCCTCAACAATAATACCATTCCTAACTTTGATGAGCTTCTGTCAAGATGTATGCAAGAAGAAACAAGGATGAAGGAATTTGATAATGAAAGAAATGTTGCCTATGGTGCTCATTCCCGAAAGAAGAACTCTGGTAGTTCTAAGGACAAAAGAAGGACAAAGACTCAAGAGAAGAAGGGTAAATGTTTCACCTGCCATAGGCCTGGACACTATGCTAGAGAATGCCCCTTCAAGGAGGATTCTCCCGATAGTGACGATAACAACAACAACCGAAGGAATGGGAATCAAAGAAATGACAAATCCAAAGGAAAGAGGAAGGCTCACTTTGGAGGACACAATCAACCTTCTAAGAGGTCCAGAAATACCAGGTATGAGGAGTCTAATGTTGTTGATAAAAGAAATGAGTATATTCTGGTATCTGCTCTCTCCGCTGCATCTCGGCCCGACACGATGGATGTCTGGCTAATTGATAGTGGTGCCTCAAGACATATCACCGGATTCAAGGAAGCACTTTCTGACATGGTTGAAAGGGATACTAATCTAGAAATTATCCTGGGGGATAATGCCACTTATCCTGTAAAAGGGACCGGGACTGTGACCCTTCACTTGTCTCAAGGACAAGTCCTCCGTCTACAAGATGTACTCTATGTACCCAAATTGAAGAAGAACCTCGTGTCTGTATCTGCCATGGAAGACAAAGGATTCAATGTAACTTTCTCTGATGGAAAGGTGCTCATGTGGAAGAAGAGCTTCAAGGAAGCTATCTCAATTGGTTCTAGGGTTGGTACACTCTATCAGGTTGGAGGGAGTCCGTTGGGAGCTATGACTTGTGATACTATCCGACAAACCGAACTATGGCACCGTAGATTTGGAAAGCCCTTCCCTAAGCAAGGAAGGTGTATGTAAGGGCTGTGCTGAAGAATATAACATAACAAGGGGACCTTCTTTCCCCTCAAGTGTCACAAAGACATCTGAGATATTGCAACTGGTCCATTCTGATATTTCTGGTATGTTGCCTGTAACATCCCTGGGGGGATGTTCTTACTATATGACAATTACTGATGACTTCTCTCGCAAAACCTGGATCTTTTGAGGAAGCCATCAAGCATCAAGTCTGGAAGGATGCTATGCATGAAGAATATGAGTCTATTATGAAGAATGATGTCTGGGATGTGGTCCCGAGACCGAAGGACAATTCTGTTGTCACTGCGGAATGGCTCTACAAAATCAAACATGGATCTGATGGGAGTGCTGAAAAGTTTAAGGCAAGGTTTGTTGCCCGTGGCTTCTCTCAAAAGGAAGGAATTGACTATGACGATATATTTGCACCTGTGGCACGATATACCACCAACCGATCAATCATAGCCCTTGCTGCTACGCAAGGATGGAGTCTTCATCAGATGGATGTCCAGACCGCTTTTCTGCATGGTGCAATAAAGGAAGAGGTGTATGTGGAACAACCTTTGAGATTTGAAGTTCAAGATCGAGACACTTATGTCTGCAGGTTGAAGAAAGCCCTCTATGGGTTAAAGCAAGCACCCAGAGCTTGGTACGAAAGGATGGATAGTTACTTGATGAAGCTGGGCTTCACTCGAAGTAATGCTGATCCGAACCTATACTTCAAGGTTGTGAAAGAGAAGCCTCTCATTCTAGTACTATATGGGGATGACCTCTTCCTGACTGGTGATGACCCTCTCATTCATCAATGTGAGAGGGAGCTTGCTGCTGAATTCGAGATGAAGGACCTAGGACTGATGCACTATTTACTAGGCTTGGAGGTCTGGCAGAGACCTGGAGAGATTTTCCTTTCTCAAGGAGAATACATTGTGAAGCTTCTGAAAAGATTTGGAATGGTGGACTGTAAGTCCGTGTCGACACCGATGGAACTCAACTTTAAGAAGTTGAGGAGCAACGTTGCTGGGCCCGTCCTACTGAGTATCGTGAACTCATAAGGACCCTGATGTTCTCAATGAACACTTGTTCGAACATATGCTGTGCAGTGAACACTTTGAGTCAACACATGGTTGATCATAACATTCACTGGGTTGGTGCCAAGAAACTCTGGAGATATCTCTGAGGCACGACAGACCATGGGCTGAGATACACTGCCAGGAGTATGACACTCCGTGGATATACTGATGCCGATTGGGCTGGCAGTGTGGTGGATCGCAAGAGCACATCTGGATGCTACTTCACATGAAGATCTGCTTTGGGCAGGAATCTAAAGTCGGCAGTCTTGAGCACCGCTGAGGCCAAATACATTGTAACATGTATGGCCTGTTGTGAAGTCACTTGGTTGCGAAAGCTCCTTGAGAGCTGTTCGAGCATGTGCTAGATGCCACCGTTATCCTTGGTGATAACCAGAGGGGGATTCATTTGTCATAGAATCCCGGGTTCCACGATTGATCCAAGCATGTTGATGGCTGGTACCACTTTATCTGGGATATGGTACAGCGAGGCGCCGTAAGGCTCGATCATATAGGAACTGATGAACAGGTCGCGGATATTCTCACAATGCCCTTGGGGAAGGTCATGTTCCTAACCTTCCGTGAGAATCTTGGAATCGTGGAAAGACCCTATGATGTGGGTCCTGTTGGACGATGAGCTCTGGGAGCTCTGGGGGGGCTTTGGGGAGAGCTTCTTGGAGCTATGGGCAACCACAAGGCTAGGCTTGCCAACCTTGGTGGTGTGCTTGGACCCCACTGTTGTGATTTTGAGTTGGTTCACCTCTCATTTTCTGTGCCCCGTATGCATCCTACCCATTGAGTTCAGGGCTCATGGGAAGTACCTCTCATTTGGCCAATGAGGTGTGGAAAAGTTAGAGACTATTAGCAAAGACTGATGGACGCATCAGAGATTGCCGTACTCTCTATCTAGGATGGCACGGTCCAACCACTTGATCTGGGATCAAGATTTGTGAGGTCTGGGACCTCTGGACTGACTATGTCAGTCTGGGGATGATGTCTTTGTGACTGACCCACTTCTGTTCTGAAATAAAGAAGCCAGCAAAGCAAGTTTCGGCGGGATGACGCACGATGTTGATTGCACTAATAGATGGAGTTCTCCCTAGTTGAGAGGGAGTGTTAAATTTGGACAACTAGGTCCAAACTCCATATTAAGATGCTCAGATTAAGAGGCCAATATTTTTGTTGGATTCCTCTTTCTGAGAGGTGTAAAATCCATATAAAATATGTCTTAATCCGATGAGCAGAACTTATATTTTGAATTTATTATTTTAATAAATTATATGTGCAAGGTCGGCCAGTTTTGTAATGTAGGCTCGGATGCCCAACAGATGTGTCACACACCCTCATGATGGATATATATACAGGAAAAGTTGGAGAGATTTTCATCATCATCACAACTCACATCTTCCTCTCTCATCTAGGAATACGAGCTACCAAGAAGGACGAATTTAATCCACACGGGTGAAGGACGAAGAGGACAAACTGTACGGTCAAGCTGAAGTACGGATTTGCTGCTGCTAGGGTTTCGCAGTAACTTTGACCAGCGTTGACTTTGGTCAACGCTTGGTCCAAACAAGCTGAAAATTGGTGGAAGGTTCGATTTATGAAGGCCGTACTACCTGGCACAAAAATCGAGGTCAAAGGGTTGACTGTTTTGCTGCTGCGTTGACTTTTAGCTTGCTGCCCCTGCGTTGACTTTTCAGGACTGCGTTGACTTTTCAGGACAGCGTTGACTTTTGCAGAGTTGACTTGGGTTGACTCATCTACTGATTGGAGGGTTGTTGTGACACATGCTGGGCTGGCTGACCAAAGGAGACTTTGCTGGTTGAAGCATCCTGTTGACCACCGAAACGAATACACACATTTTTCCTGTTTCTGATTTGTCTTCTGTAAGATCTACTTATATGTTCTATCTGCATTTTGCTTACCTACTTGTATGACTGCTGAAATAAAAGTGAAATTGCTTCTA
>CM076583.1:1050180459-1050406344 GCA_034641835.2 Pinus albicaulis
ATCTACAAAACTTAACACTTTGCCTAGCCCCCAAGCGAATTTCAACTCTATTTCTTCATCGAGGCAATAAATGACCCCTCCTGCTCCTGCCTCCCCCATGATAGGACTAATATTAATGATTAATAGTATGTCAGTTTTGTTTTTGTATTCGATTTATTAATGTATTCTATATATATATATATATGTTTATTAAATTTGTATTGTATTTGTTAATGTATACACAAAGCAAATATGATAGGACTAATATTAATGATTAATAGTATGCTAATTAATTAATAATAGTAAATTAATAGGGATATTAATATTAATAATTAATAAATATTGTTATTGTATTCGATTTATTAAGGAATATATGATGTTAAAAAAAAAGGAGGGAAAAGGAATAGAAGAATAAAACAAGAGTGGGGCAACGATTAGTTGGAGATGGTTTTAGAGCTGAGAGTGAGAATACAATTCTTGCTATTTTTCCACCCATCATCTCTGTTGAGGTTGTTGGGGTGCTTCTCAATTTCAATCACCTCCTTGAATTTTTTGTGATGGTATTGGTCAACCTTCGCTAAGATGCTTGCATTTTCAATACAAATGTGATGTTTCGTTTTTATAGAATGTTCAGCTAGAGCTGAGGAGCGTGAGCGATTGTGTTTTATGTCAGCACAATGTTCTTGCTTTCTAATTTTTATGGAGCAACCAATTTCTCCAACATAGGATTTACCACATGAACGAGGGATAAGGTATACACCTTTTGATTGGTTGGATCAATGGGATCCTTGATGTATCTGAGGTGGCTGTGAATGGTGTTAATAGGTTTGGAGGTAGTGGTGATATTTTTCTTTCTGAGGATGTGAGAAATTTTGTCAGTAGTTCCTTGAATGTAAGGAAGACGGACTTTGGAAATCATATTGTTCATATCATATTTGGGGCTAGAGGCTCCTTACTGGCATTGTGGAAAGCTTTAATACCTTGGCCTGTAGTATAGCCATTTTTCTTGAAAACATTAAGTAGATGGGCTTTCTCAATGTCTAAATGGTTTTCATCAGAAATTGTTAAAGCCCTTGTTGCTAAGGTGTTAAGAAACCTTAGTTTCTGGGTGGGATGATGGTGGGAATTGGCATGAATGTATTGCTCAATGTGCATTTGTTTGCTGTAAACTTGATGGGAGATGGATCCATCATGATTCCTTTTAACAAGAATGTCAAGAAAGGGAAGGCTACCATCAACTGTAATTTCCATGGTAATTTTGATAAACTGAGATTGATTCTTAAGATGTTGCTTGAAGATTTCTAATTTCTCACGTCCATGGGGCCAAATGTTGAAAGTGCCATCAACGAGTCTCTTCCAAAGTTTGGGTTTGAATGGGGCAAAATGCATTTCTTTGGTTTCAAGGTCTTCCATAAACAAATTGACTACCAAGGGACATAAAGGGGAGCCCATAGCCACCCCATATACGTGTTCATAAATTTCATTTTGAAAACTAAAAGAAGGTGGATTTTAGAGAGATGTCAATTAACTTTGTAGTGTTAAGGTCTGTTGTCGCCTAAGATACACAACTAGATTAATGTGGGAAAAGTCCCTAATCCATCTAGTTGTGGCCTTAAAGGCAAAATGCTCAGAGAAGGGTTGTCACCTGATGCGAACTCTCTTCGTTTAAGCACTCTCCTAGCTAAGCTAAGGGGGGGTGGTCCCTAAGAAGATATCTAAAAGAAAACTTGTTAAGGATAACAAGTTCTAGGAGATGTTTAGTAAGATAATCACCATTTAATGTAACTTGAACTATAATTAGAAATTGATTTAGCAAGTACAAATATTTATTAGCATATAAATATCAACAATGTAGATTTAATTAATTCAAAAAGATATCTTGCAAAGAAAATTTTGGAGACCAGTGCCAATAGATGTAACTTGCAAGAAGAATATGCTCAAAAGAAAATCACAATACTTGCAAATAAGATATGATTTTCAAGTTACAAGAATAGGAAAGCTGCAAGACACGTGTTAGAGAAATAAAACCATAATAGACTGTATACAACTTCGAGGTATGAGCTACAAGATGAAATAAAACTTGCGATAGGATAATATTCGTACTTAAATGAAAAATGCTCAATTATGTTACAACATTTAAGGGACAATTAGCAATGAGCATGAAATAAGCAAGTACTGTTGAGAATTTGGAGGTTTGGTGTTTAATACAAATTCTCTTCTTGACAATTACTTGTGAGCTTGCTTATGTCTTTTCTTCGTTATCTTGTTTAGTATTTCATCAAGTCAATTATCAAAGTAAATAAGACACAAACTTAAGCTCCTAGAGCCAGGGCAAAACCTCTCCCTCTTGGAGAGGAAAACCCGAAATCAATTCTTCTTATAGATCTTCAAATGACAAGTACCATGACCAAGACTCAGACCCTTGACCTAGATATGCTTCCAAGACCTTGATACAATTTCTTCAAACTTGATTCTTTTCTTTGTCACCAATCTGCACTATTCTGTAGTTAGGAAGAGTAAGTCTCAGATTTACCTTCCTCACTTTCGCCTACTTTTAAGGCTGCCTTTCTTCTTATGATCTCTGTCCAAACTTCAACAAACTCTTACTTGACTGAAATAGCTCTAGAATCTGAAGTTGATGTATCTTAGATATCTGTACTTGCTGTATAGAATGATTTGCACAACATCACCGTCAAACTCTATGCTGAACAACTTTCTCATACATCTGCACTGAAGCTTCTTAAAACAATCTGCAAACACACTTAATTTATCCTTGATCTCTGAGCTCGTACACACTAAAACTTCGCACTTCTTTGTGCTCTTTTATCCGCAATCCACCTCAGAATTATCCGCAAGTCTATCTCTATATTCACTGAAAAACATGTGTTCAAATGATCCATAAGTTTAGGTATATATACATGACTGTTCCAGCTATTAGGTCGACCATCGAGCTAAGTATTAGGCCGAAATGTCCACTGTGAATAGGCTGACATGAAGTGTGTTTTCTTCAGCATTTAATGTGGCATCCTTCACTGTAACTACAACTTGTCTTTCATCGTTGATTGAGGGCTGTTGTGAGCTAGTCTTCCAGCCTAGTTTGAGGGCTGTTAGGTGTCCTTCTTCTTCAAGGTCTTGGAGCATATATTTTCTAGATGAACATGACACTTAATTACATTTTATACCTAGAGGGCACAAAACCTAATGGACATCAAGAAGAAGTCCATCTACTTAATAAATCTTGCTCATGAAACCCATGAAACAAGTACAACAAAAAATACATTTTATTATTTTGACTTCTTCTTTTCATAATTACATAGTCAACATGAAGACTGACCTAGTTACACTTTTCGACAAGTACAAGAATATGAAATGCTTGCAAGTAAATGATAAGCCCATAATCCAAATTGTACAATTGTCAATTGTGCAAAATGAAACAAAGATGTTTGTGTGTGTGGAACAAAGTGGTCTTGGTAAATTTTATTAAGGCTTATTCTAAGATTTGACTTCCCCTCGACTCCTTCAACTTGGTAAGGATTGAGGTTGTCGTAAGAAAGCTAAGTGAGGAGGCTAAGGCCTCATTAGCAATTACCCCCTTAGTTCTTCAATACAACTCGCATGCCTTCGTTCCTACAAGGGACTCGGCCACAAGAGAACTGCAAGGTCACATGTTTTAACCTTTGCTCCAAACTCAAATTTAGGGAGATTGAATGACAGTTAGGGAAGGTGTCCTAAATATCTATCAACCAAGCTTATTCATGAAGGTAAATTTTAGAGAAACATAAATGCCAATTAGATACTAAGTTAATACAATTGCTTCAAGTGAGATGTAGATTTAACATTTAGGGCAAAAATGCTTCAAGAGTGAAATATCTTATGAATATTAATTTGCAAATACCATTCGAATTTAAATGTTCAAATTAATGTATTAGAGTTGTGTTTATGGCCAATGAAGCAAGTGAGAATTGCTCAATGAAGCACATGTACAATATATCAAGTTACTTCACTGCAAATTAAATCAAGTGGCCAATTAAATTACTCAATGAGCACAATAGAGTTATATCAAGTGAGTAATGAGTGATTAAAACTACTTGCAAAATGAAATTAGATCTAGCAATGCTAATGCAACTAGATAATGAAAAGAGAAAGAAAACTAATCTAAGCTAACAATGTTAAATGAACAAGTTAGTGGTTAGATCCAGTGTTCCACGGGGTTGCGTCCCCCAGGGTTGGGTGCACGCACCCCTCGCACCCCTCGCACCCGGGACGGGGAGTCTCGTGGGGGTGCGTTTCCCCGCGCACCCTTTTTGGGGAGTCTTGGGGAGACGCAAGGGGGTGCATTTCCCCAGTGTGGGGGACGTGACTCCCCAAAAATGGTGCTTCTGGGCGTCGCCCTTTTGAAAGGGGACGCGACTCCCCAAAAAGGGTGCTTCTGGACGTCCCCCTTTTGAAGAGGGATGTGAATCCCCAAAAAGGGTGCTTCTGAAACCAAAAATTAAAAATAAAATAAAAAAAATAAAATAAATGGTAAGTTTAAAAAAGTTTACGATTCATTATTCAATGATTCATTTCATTTCTAGCTCTTCGACCTCCGACTGACTTCTGCTACTTCGACCTTAACCTCTCTGTGTCCTTGATGTTTATTTTATTTTCAGTGCTAATTAATAAATTATCTATTTTTACTTTTTAGTTGTTGACCTCGGATTGATTCTTGACTCTTGACTCTTAACTATTTTTGAGTTTGAAACTTTGAGTTATATAAATTTACTATTTACTATTTAGTGTTCAAAGTTCAAACTTTAGTATCTACTATCTACTTCTAGTATGTTTTGCTTTCAATTTCGATTCTAGAATGATGAATGATGAAATTAATTTTTAAATCAATGTACATTGTAGATTGTAGAATGATGAATGATATGGAATCATGGATCAATGTATTTGAAGATTTCATTATTGAATTTATTTATTGAATGATCATTGATTATGGATGAATATTAGAATAATGGTATGTCATATGAATGATGTATGTATCAAAATGAAAGATGAGGATGGATCAATGTATGTCATTATTCAATTCAATTATGAATTTAAATTTTATCATGTGTAGATCAAATTTCAATTTTCAATGTATTGGTATTCATATTAGTATATAGTATATTATTATTAGTCTATTAGTCTATTTAATATTTATCCTTTCATTATTTATTATCTAACAATGAATATGAACTTGAATTATATATATATATACCTCGACGACTCCCCGCACCTCCAAAATTTCCCTAAAATTTCAGGGTACTCCCACACGTCCCCCCTGTGCGTCTCCCCGCACCGGAGTCTTGGTGGAACATTGGTTAGATCTAATGACTAAGCTAGCAAAAAAAATGAAACAAGTTAGTGACTAACTATCCAAGAGGTCCTCCTTCCAAATGAGGAGGTGGGATTACAAGGGGAAGGACCCCAAGCCCCCTAAAAAAAATATCTACTTTTATTAATATTACAAGTGAAATCCTCTTAGAGAGAAGTGAGGGTTTAGATCTAGTGGAGGGTTTACAAGATGAAGCTTCAAGGAGCTAATACCCTTCCTTAAAGAGCGAAGAATAGTAACAAAACTGATTTACAATACCCTTGCAAAAATTTTACAATGAAGAATTTCCCAAGAGGGAAATCGGTGCTCCAAATGATAGACGTCCAAGCCTTGAGAGAGAAATGCGCAAAAGAGGAAGAGAGATCCTCTCCTATGCTTGCGTCCAAGAGAAAAAGGCCTCAACAATGTGGACAACTTCCTCAAAAATTCGATCTATGGATTTTCCAAGCTTTCAAACAAAGATCTCTTCAAATTTGTTTGAAAAGCCTAGCCGTCTAGTCATTTTGGAAGGAAATATATAAGAAAAAAATTCTGAGGGTTTTTTGATCAGCGAACAAAGGTTTGGAGGGCCCAATTTTTTTTTCAATCAATTGATCCTCAAGCCTCCAAAGAAAATCCCTTTAAATTGCTTTTGAAACCCTTGAATTCTCAAGCCTCCATCAAGATCTGCACAAGCATAGGCAAAAGATCCAAATATATACAAGAGGAATGTGATTATTATATAAAAAGGGTTAGAAATATATACAAAAGAATTTACAAATGCTAAGCCCAAAGAGTGTGAGGACACCTCCGCTCTTGGGTAAGCAAGAAACAAGCTCTAAAATAACTAGATTTGACAAATAAAGCATATGAATGAATAGATCTGAAGATTCAGTGATAATATTCACAAACTATGGTAATGAAACTCCCTTTAAAATATATCGTTTGATAAGCCTTTGAGAGAGATCGATGTTGTTTCTTCTACTTCTATCTGCTTGAGAGGTGGTTCGTCCAACCAAAACTTACCCAACACTCAAGACCTACTTCAGAAAAACTATAGATCTCTACACACTTGAAATAAGTTTGTTAGATCCACAAGGAGTTAGATTGAACAATGAAGAAGAAGATTAGGGTGGTGAACTATGGTTGTCATTGATGTCAACCCAAGCAACAACTAGTGGAGCCGATTCTGGTTGGGTATGGAACACCATGAAAAACCCTCACAGTTTGAGAGATAAGCATGTTTAAAGATGAAGCACCCATGTTATGGGCAAAACCCCCAAAGGGAAATGAGGTGGCACCCTATTATTGGCTAGTTTATTATTCAAATCAAAATTAAGGTTTTTTATCAAGATTTATGGCTAAAATATTTTATGGAGAGTTTCGAAGATGGTTTTGAATCCACAAAGGGTGTTTATCTTCAAATAAGAATTAAAATCTTATTCCAAAGCCAAGCAGCCTTATTTGGGCTCCAAATTATTTAAAAATTTTAAATTTCAAATTAAGAGTTCCCTCCTAAATTCCATCATGTCTGCTTCCCAATTTGAGACCTCCAAAAGATATATAAGCCACCCTTGTTCTCCTTCAAGGATATGCAATTTTGAAGCTTATTTGTGTGCTTGAGCTCCGATTTTTCTTGGCCCTTGTGGAGACATTGATATATCAGACGAAGGGTTTCGTGAAGTCTTTTGGATTAGTTTGGGCTTATTCTCACAGAGGTTTGAAGGGACATTGTATTACAAAGACCCGAAGCAGCTTAGTCCTCCTCCATTTTTGAGTTTCGACCCTTTATTAGGGAATAATTCTGTGCTCTTTGCATCAGTGGATCAGTCAAGTCTTGTTGGGTTTATTGCATAATTTTTGGGGTTTTCGTTGGGATAAAATTTTATTGCAGGTTCGGTCTATGGCTTCCTCAAAACAACGAAGTTTTTTGAGGTAGGATCACGTCTAGATCAAGGCCCAAAAAGCTCTATCTCCGCGGCCTTGAGCACCTCTGTGACACAATTTCTGAGCAGTTAGCATACTAATATTTCAAGAATAAAGATTTGGATGCAATGGTTTCAACTCTTGTCTCTGCGGCCTATCAAGAATCAGTGAGAAAGGAAGAGAAACAACACAATTTAATCCCTGTCGAGGGCATCAAGTCTGAACGAAGGGTTTATCAATCATGAAGCATGTGTAAAGGTTCTGTTGGTTCCGTTTGATTTGTTTTGCGAGATTGAAGTTCCGGTTAAAGGACAGAAGTCTAATCCCCTTTGTAGCTCACAAACTCTGGAATATGATCCAAACTTCCAAAATAACTTATCTCTGCGGCCTTTTGAATTAATCACCCTGTGGACTAAGTCAATTTTGTAGCTCACAAACTCTGGAATATGATCCAAAGTAACCTATCTCTGCGGCCTTTTGAATTAATCACCCTGTGGACTAAGTCAATTTTGAAGGAGAATAATTGCAGTTTGCTTAAACAAATCAAGATAATGTTTATGAGGCCTATAGCACCTGCGGATCTGATGCAGTCTTGAAGTGCGCAAAGTTAACTGTTGATTTAGATCATTCTGAGCACAAAGGTGTGTTTTGTTTTGGCCTAGTCTCATCCTTACAATGAAGTGTTTACTCCAGCATAAAGAATCAAACGAATTGTTGTGACTAGTATTACAATCACATGTTTTTTTGGCATCCTGAATTTATATATACTCATTCCAGTGCCTGGCAAAAGGATGTGTAGTGACCTAGGCCTGTACATTGCACGTTCATCCCAAGTTCTGCAGTGAAGATTTGAAATACAAAGGTAGTGGTTAGCCTGATTAGTGTTTGATCATTCATAAATCGGATGTGAATAGTGGTACATGCAGAGGTATGTTTATTTTTTATTTTTGCAATTATTAAAGTTTAGTTGCCACTGAGTATATTGCTACAAGCAAGAACAGAGTAAGGGTTTCTACTATTGTATTGAAGAAGTCTGTTCATATCATCAGTTGCTACAACGGTGTCTTCATCAGTTGAAGTAAGGGTTCATGCACAATCGTTGAGGGTTTAAAACCCTTTTTACTAGCCTCACTATCAAACAGTAAAGGAACAAAAGCACAATGTTATCTACTGTAGCATTTATTCCAGTGCTCAGGGCATCTGTTGTCAAATGTACATCTGTTTTACATTTTACTCCACACCTCACAAACAAAAAAAGTCGTGCCTTTCAATCCAATTCTGCAGTAAGGGTTTTGACATTAGTAAGGGTTCTGTCATTTGTAAGGGCTTCATTGTACATATGAAATAAATTGGCAATAAGAGTTTTTGTTGAAAATCATTGTAAGTGGGTCATTATCTCTGGTATGAGAGCCCACAGTTGTTTGTCTTTTTACTATCATTTTAAGGGTGGTTGGGTGGTGCTAGGGCAAGTTGGTGCTTGCACGGCGTTGGAGTGTCCTTCAGGTGGGTGCTGGTAAAACAGGGTGTAGAAGCATCCTTTTAGGAGTTGAAGCTGCCTGATAAAACTAGAACGCTTTCTCTAGAGTACTAGGGAGTTGGGGCTTACCTTTCAGTTGGAGCTGAAGTATTGATGTACTCATAAAATTATTAGAGAAATGTTTAGTGCTTTTTCTCCTGGATGGGTTTCCACCTAAAATTTGGTGTCTACTGTCTTTGATTTTGTGGACTATTGATTTATGGTTTTAAACTTTAATCTGATGATGAAAATAATTAATGCTCTAATTGTAATAAGAAATAGTGATTCACCCCCCTCTCAGTATTTCCAACAATTGGTATCAGAGCAGGTCCCTCTGTACAATCAGTGTAACCGCTGAAGGGAGATCATGTAATGCACCAAGAGTGGCATTACTCTGTTTATTGGGAAAAACTATGGACTATGGAGTGGAAGGATGCAGTTTTATATACTTTCTCAAGGATATGATATTTGGGACGCTTTCGAAAATGGTTATATTTCACTGGCCTCTCCTCCAACAGATGAGAAAGGTAGGAAACCTTTTAAGAATGATGCCAAAGTCAAGAATGCCATTATGAGTGGATTTATTGAATCCATCTATGTTAAAGTGTTGGGCTGTAAAACAACTACGGAACTGTGGGGCAAGCTTCAAAATATATTTGAAGGAGACTCAAATGTCAAAGAAGAAAAACTTCAAATTTGCAAAGCACAATTTGAGCAACCTAAGATGAGAGAAGATGAGCACATTGTTGCTGACTTTCATCGAGTGGATGAAGTAACAAATGCTCTGGAAGGACTAGGAGAACCATCAGATAAAAAGGTTATTGTGCGAAAGGTCCTAAGATCTCTTCCAGCACGATTTAATCCTAAAGTTTCTGTTCTAGAAGATAGATCAGACTTGGAAAAATTGAGCATGGACTAGCTACATGGGATTCTTACAGCTGATGAAATGAGGATTGAACAAGAAGAGCCATCTACAAGTGAAATAACGTTCAAGGCCTCAAAGAAGACAAGCAAGAACAAGCAGGAATCAAAACAAAAGTCCAGCCAAAGCAACAACGAGGACTCAGATGAAGAAGTAGCCAATCTCGTAAGGAATCTCAAGAGAGGAATCGACAAGTACAAAGGTAAGCTCCCTCTAAAATGTTTTAGTTGTGGAAGAATTGGTCATTTTGCTTCAAAATGCCCCTATGCAAATTATCTAAGAACGATGAAGAAGATGAAGCTCCCAAGAAAAAGAAAAATCAAAAGGGGAACATGAAACAAGGTAAAAAGAAAATTCTGAAGAAAAACTTCTACTCTAAGGAAGACAGTTCTACATCTGACAGTGATAGTGATAGTGACAGTGATTCAAAACAAGTATTGTTTATGGCTTTTGAAAATGAAGATGTCCTCGAGGATGAAGAAAATGTGGAAGGATAAGTTGATCTGAAAGGCGAATTGATAAGTGCTCTTGATGATTTGAAGGCTGAAAAGAAAAATGTTAAGAAATTTAAAAGGGAACTAACTAAGCTAAAAGAACAATCTGAGAACTCTGAAAAGAAAAGATCATTATCGATCTGAAAACTCAATTAGAAGCAACGAAGAAAATTGAAGAAACACTCAGCAAGGAATTGGAAGAAATCTCCAAGGTGAGAGAAAAACTGGAAGCAGAAATAGTCTCCCTCCGAAACGAAGCCCAGAAGAAAAATGTGCAACAAAATTTCATGAACAACTCAAAAATATTGGAGGAGATCATTGGAAATCAAAGTTCATGTGATGACAAAACTGGGTTTGGATATAATACAAATTTTGTTAAGGGATCAAGCTCCATGACAGGGAAGGAAGATGAACACAAAGGTTATGCTGAAGCTATCAAAGAATCCACCAGGAAGTAGCATTCATCTTCAACTCAAGATCAACCAACTAGAAGAATGCCCAAGCAACAACCAATCGACAATTCACATGAAAGCTCATGGAGAAGTGCACCACTTAGAAGATTTTCTTCCTTTAGGTATCAAACTATTTTCCTTGGTGTTTGTTATTCTTGCAATCATTTTGGGCACAAAGCCGTGAATTGCAATGCTAGAAACAAAGAACCTATCATAACTATTTCAGGAGACCTCGTGAAAATCGCAATCAAAACTACAATAGTTTTGCATTACTGAACAATGGAGTTGAATGCCGTAAGTGTAATAATTTTGGACATGCAACTCAAGATTGTCAAATGAGCGCTCCTTTGAAAGAGACAAAGCCAAAATTCAATGCTTCTTCAAAAGTATGGAAAAGGAAAGATGAGATATGCAGCCTTGCGTTCACTGCAGAATGCAAGAAACATGATGGCTAGTTGACAATGATTGTACAAAGCATATGACAAGAGACAAGGGCAGGTTTATATACTTATGGAAGGGTAAAGATGAAACAATATCATTCAGAAATGATGGATCATCCAAAGTTTTGGGAAAAGGCACAGTTAACCTTGGAGGTAAAGGTGCCAAGGAAGAAAATACCTTGCTCATTGAGAACCTGAATCACAGTTTGTTAAGCGTAAGTTAGATGTGTGACCATGGGGGCACAATATTTTTCGACTCCAAAAAGTGTGAAATAAGGAAGAAAAAGACAGGTAAAGTGGTGGCTACGATATCTCGGGGACATAATAACTTATATTATCTAGATGAAATTGGAAAGGAAACATGTTGCATAGGAAAGGAAGATGAAAGTTGGCTATGGCATAGAAGAATGGGTGACATTCACTTTGACAATCTTGTCAAAGTCAACAAGAAGGAAGGAGTCAAAGAAATGCTTGAAATCACAAAGCCAACAAATGCCATATGCAAACATTGTCGGCATGGAAAACAGGCAAGGCTTGAATTTAAGACTAAAGAACATTTTACGTCAAAGCCATTGGAGCTAGTGCACACCGAATTTTATGTGGGCCTATGAAAACTAAAGGGCTGAAAGGTGAATGTTTGTTATTCTTGCAATCATTTTGGGCACAAAGCCGTGAATTGCAATGCTAGAAACAAAGAACCTATCCTAACTATTTCAGGAGACCTCGTGAAAATCGCAATCAAAACTACAATAGTTTTGCATTACTGAACAATGAAGTTGAATGTCGTAAGTGTAATAATTTTGGACATGCAACTCAAGATTGTCAAATGAGTGCTCCTTTGAAAGAGACAAAGCCAAAATTCAATGCTTCTTCAAAAGTATGGAAAAGGAAAGATGAGATATGCAGCCTTTCGTTCACTGCAAAATGCAAGAAACATGATGGCTAGTTGACAACGATTGTACAAAGCATATGACAAGAGACAAGGGCAGGTTTATATACTCATGGAAGGATAACGATGGAACAATATCATTCAGAAATGATGGATCATCCAGAGTTTTGGGAAAAGGCACAGTTAACCTTGGAGGTAAAGGTGCCAAGGAAGAAAATGCCTTGCTCATTGAGAACCTGAATCATAGTTTGTTAAGCGTAAGTCAGATGTGTGACTAGGGAGGCACAATATTTTTCGACTCCAAAAAGTGTGAAATAAGGAAGAAAAAGACAGGTAAAGTGGTGGCTACGACATCTCGGGGACATAATAACTTATATTATCTAGATGAAATTGGAAAGGAAACATGTTGCATAGGAAAGGAAGATGAAAGTTGGCTATGGCATAGAAGAATGGGTGACATTCACTTTGACAGTCTTGTCAAAGTCAACAAGAAGGAAGGAGTCAAAGAAATGCTTGAAATCACAAAGCCAACAAATGCCATATGCAAACATTGTCGGCATGGAAAACAGGCAAGGCTTGAATTTAAGACTAAAGAACATTTTACCTCAAAGCCATTGGAGCTAGTGCACACCGAATTTTATGTGGACCTATGAGAACTAAAGGGCTGAAAGGTGAATCATACTTCATATTGTTCATTGATGATTACACTCAAATGACAACTATCAGTTGCATTAAGAAGAAATCATAGGCTTTTAAGCACTTCAAAATATACAAAGAAATGGTTGAAAATGAAATTGATCTGAAGATAAAGTGCCTAAGATCAGACAACGAAGGTGAGTTTACATCTAAAGAATTTTCAGCACTATTGTGTCTTCACATGGCATCAAAAGGCAATTGTCAACAACTAGGGTACCTCAACAAAATGGAGTCGCAGAAAGAAAGAACAAAACTATAGTTGAAATGGCCAGGATCATGTTGAGTGACTCAAAAGTAAGCAATACCTTTTGGGTCCCAAGCAGTTGAAGTTGCAGTTCATGTTCTAAATAGAGGAATGCTTAGAAGTAACAATGACAAAACTCCTTATGAATTATGGAAAGGAAGATCGCCACTGTCAAGCACTTCAAGGTCTTCGGAAGTAAATTCTACATAAAGAGGGATGACCCAAAGATTGGCAAGTTAGATGTTGAGATTTTGTGTATTTGGGGTAGCATCAGTTGTGCTAGCTCCCAAATTTTGTGGAGGGACTAGAGTACACTTGATCTACAAGACCCCGAAATTGATTTGGGAAATTTCATCTGGTTTAGGAGATATTAAATTAATTAATTATTTTAATGTATTTCCTATGTTAAAACTTAGGGAACTTAAATAATTAAAATAAATTTAATTAAACATGTGCTGAAATTGTCTTAAGTCACACGGATCAAGCTTTCTTTTAATCTTAGCGATTGATTCAAAATATGATCATGGCCGTTGATTTGTCAACGAGAAAAGTATAAAGGAAAGGCTTGGGGTCATTTGTAAAGACACACAGAGGCAGAGCACTGAAGCTAAGCTGAGATTCTTGGGCGGGTTTGCTAAGAATACTCAGAAGTGTTTCAATTGCAGAGAGGGGAATTTAGGCCAAGGGGATGATCTGATCTAAGGGTCTAGAATACACAAGAGGTAGAGATCAGCTCAAGGACAGCACAGAGGAGAAGGGAAGTTGCAATAGCAAGAACAACACAGTCCCTCCAAGGACAGTGTGATTTTCAGCAGGAGACCCTCAGAGGGTTATGCAGAGACTCTAAGGGGCAGTGTAGAGACTGCGTCACCTAGCCTGGGGTAATGCAGTCGCTTCCGGAGCAGCATTGAGGGTTAAAGGGGCTTCAGAGGCTGATGCAGAGGCTTTTAGGGGTAGCGCTGGGGTTTCTAGGCCCTAATCTTGGCTGAGTTCTGTAAATCCCGTTTGAGGGTGTGGATCAGCCATTATTTTGGCCCTAGAACAGACAGTGAGCTATAGATCTAGTATATTCTTTGTCGGGTTTTCCAGATCTGGAACCCAGGCTTGTTGTATTCAAAAAATTCTTAATAATAAAACCCTCCAGCAACCAGAGACCGGTTTTCCTGCATTGGGTTTTTCCGGGGACTATTTGTCCAGAAATAACTATGTCACTTTGTCTATGTGTGCATGAACTTGTTCTAGATCTGGATTGGTGGAGATCTGTTATGTGTTTTGCTTCGATTTTAACTTGAATTTATTCAGTTAATAACTTGTCTAAGTAGGAGGAGCATTACCAGATTAACAGTAATAATTTCTGCATAAAGTGCAAGGATTCAGAAATTTCCACATGGTATCAGAGCAATTGCAGATCTAGGAGGGTCATCAACAAGAATCTGAAGGTTCTAGTTGCAGGAAGCAGCTGGAAAAGCAGCAGAAACGTAGATCTGAAGGGACAGTGCAGTTTTCAAAGGTAGATTCACACAGAGGGAAGGGTGATGCTGTCTAATGCTATCTCCTAGCAAGCCCACGCAATTATTGCGTAGAGGCAGCTCAGAAACAGCGTTGGACTAGTATGAAGCCAGCTAGTGTGATGCAAATCTGAATATGCCAGATCCAGAAAAGACTGAAGAAAAGCTGCAGAAATTCAGAAGGTGCTGGTGGGGTTAAATTTCTGAAGTTTTCAGATTTTTAACCTAAGCACAAGTGACAAAGAGCAGGAGCAGATCAACTTCTCAGAGAGTTTCTGGCCAAAGGAAACTTGCAGTTTGATCAGAGGATCAAAGAAGAAGCTGAATAATAGTTGATTTGGTAGATTTCCAAGGAGGGAAATCAACTGTCAGAGGGAGTAGAAGGTGCCTGTCTTCACCAAGGGCCTTAGATCCATTTCTCTAGCATAGAGAAAAGGAAGTTCCGACACATTCTGAGCAGATGGCTCCTCATGGACTGCGTGATCAGGATAGGCTGGATGGCCTTTTAAACTTTTCAGTTTGGAAAGCAAGGATCCTGATAGTCCTTGAGGCATATAATCTTAGAGACCATGCAGAGCAAACTCTGTCCACACCGACAGATTCGGATCTCCTTCGGAAGCATAAGGAGACTGCTGGGCATGCCAAGCGGCTGATTATGGATGGTATCAAGGACCATATTGTACCATAGGTATCTGAGAAGAAGACAACGAATGAGATGTGGAAGGCCTTGATCTCCTTGTATGAGGGAAAGTCTGTCCAAATAAAAATGCTATTGGAGACTCAGATGAGGTCATTCATGATGACCAAGGGAGAAGACATGGAGCATTTTCTCTTCAGACTGCAGTCAATCAGAGATCAACTGACTGCAACGGGTGGTGGATGATGATGTGATAGTCAGGACTGCCCTTAATGCGGTCACAAATGAGTGGGAAGCCTTTGTCCAAAGTATCTTGGGCAGAGCGGACCTCCCAGATTGGGACAACTTGTGGTCAATTCTGCGTCAAGAAGAACTCCGTAGATTGACCAAGAAGTAGTGCAACTCTGGATTGAGCAAAGTGAAGAAAGAAGATGACAAAGATGCAGCCTTGGCATCAAAGAAGCAGCCAAAGAAGAAGAAGGATCTCTCCAAGATCAAGTGCTTCCAGTGCGGTGAAATAGGACATTTTGCCAACAATTGTCCCGAGAAGAAAAAGGACAAGGAATCATTTTCTTCCAAAGCAGGTTGTGGCAGATGATGGGTTTGGAGATGATGCAACCATGAGCGCTCATGAACCACGGAGGTGGGGTGACATGGATATGTAGAGGAGCTACATAAAAGTGAGGCAGGATCCTTGAGCAGCTCATCTCTTGGATCACATGTGAGCTACGACAACCTTAAGGCAGTATCAGGGCAAGTGGAGCAGTGGGTGCATAGAACACAGATGAATCAAGCAGAGGCAGATCTGAAGATTGGAAGGAGCAGCGTAGAGCAAGGTAGCAGCAGTGTAGAAGTAGTAGCCGCGCAGAGGCTGATGTGACTTCTGCAGCGTAGAGCAGAGCTACAGCAGCGCAGAAGGCTTTAGAGGGACAGCATAGTGCAGCAGCAACGTGGTAGATTTCAGCAGAAGTGGCTGATGTGACTTCAGTAGTGCATAGGGAGTTTGATTACGTAGGCAGAGTTGTAGCTGTGCATCGTTCTTTAGATGCCAGCACAGATCTGTAGCCTATGGAGCTTTAGTGATGAGGATGCAGCCCATCTGACTTGTCTGTCAAAGTTTGGGTGGGAGATTCAATTGTTTCTCTCAACAACTGAAGTTGCAGTGCAACAGATCAATAGTGGCAGTGCTATGAGCAGTACAGATGCAGCATATTGAGAGGGAGCTGCAGTACAAAAGTTGTAGTGGCAGTGGCAGAGTCATGTGTAGCAATACAGAATGGCAGCGACAGTGCAGAGTTGAGTGGCAACAGGCCAAGCATCAACAACACAGAACCAGTGCCCAAAATCATGTAATGCATAAGTGTGATGTATTGCTAGAGCACATCCTTGATGCTAAGAGGGAGTGTTGAGATTTTGTGTATTTGGGGTAGCATCAGTTGTGCTCTAGCTCCCAAATTTTGTGGAGGGACTAGAGTACACTTGATCTACAAGACCCAAAAATTGATTTGGGTAATTTCATCTGGTTTAGGAGATATTAAATTAATTAATTATTTTAATGTATTTCCTAAGTTAAAACTTAGGGAACTTAAATTATTAAAGTAAATTTAATTAAACATATGATGAAATTGTCTTAAGTCACACAGATCAAGCTTTCTTTTAATCTTAGCCATTGATTCAAGATTTGATCATGGCTGTTGGTTTGTCAACGAGAAAAATATAAAGGAAAGAATTGGGGTCATTTGTAAAGACACACAGAGGCAGAGCACTGAAGCTAAGCTGAGATTCTAGGGCGGGTTTGCTAAGAATACTCAGAAGTGTTTCAGCTGCGGAGAGGGGAATTTAGGCCAAGGGGATGATCTGATCCCGGGGTCTAGAATACACAAGAGGCAGAGATCAGCTCAAGGACAGCATAGAGGAGAAGGGAAGCTGCAGTAGCAAGGACAATGCAATCCCTCCAAGGAGAGCGTGATTTTCAGCAGGAAACCCTTAGAGGGTTACGCAGAGACCCTAAGGGGCAGCGTAGAGACTGCGTCACCTAGTGTGGGGTAATGCAGTCCCTTCTAGAGTAGCGCTGAGGGTTAGAGGGGCTTCAGAGGCTGACGCAGAGGCTTTCAGTGGCAGCGCTGGGGTTTCTAGGCCCTAATCTTGGCCGAGTTCTGTAAATCCAATTTGAGGGTGTGGATTAGTTATTATTTTTGCCCTAGATTAGACAATGAGCTGTAGATCTAATATTTCTCTGTCGGGTTTTCTAGATTTGGAACCCAGGCTTGTTGTATTAAGAAAATTATTAATAATAAAACTCGCCAGCGACCACATTTCCAAGCTACACCAAGAATAATCTCATGTCCTTGTTGTAAAAAGGATCTTTAGATATCTTAAAGGAACAACTGATTTTGGTCTATGGTGTCCTAAAGGGAATGAATTGGTTATTACAACTTATACTGATGCAGATTGGGCAGGTTGCATTGATGATCACAAGAGGACCAATGAAGCAAACTTTTACTTGGGTGGATGTCTTGTATCATGGTTCAGTAAAAGCGGTCTTCAATCTCCTTATTTACAACGGAAGCCGAATATATAGCAGCAACATGTTGTACTTAGGTCCTCTGGATGAAACAAATGTTGCAGGATCTACAGGTGAAAGTCAATGAGCCAATTACAATATTTTATGACAACACTAGTGCCATAAGTATCTTCAAAAATCCTATCATCCCTTCAAAAACAAAACATATTCCTATCAAATACCATTTTGTTTGTGAGCAGGTTGCAAAAAAGAACATCAAGGTAGAGTACATTGGGACAAAGGAGCAAATTGTTGACATCTTCACCAAACCTCTGCCTCGTGAAATTTTTGAGTATTTTTGATAGAAGCTCGGTATTTTACCAGGTCCACATTGATCTTCACCTTTTTTAGTTTTACAAACAGGGGGAAAATGGCATCTCAGGAAGGAAGCAGGCACTTTGATAGGTGGAGCCACCATTTGCCATTGATGTCAAAGGGGGAGAGAAGTCAGGATAGAAAGATCATAGGCACGCAGTCAAGGGGTGCTGTGATCATAGGGGGAGTTTTTGTGTTTCCATCAATGCCAAAAGGGGAGATTGATGAACTATGGTTGTCATTGATGTTAACCCAAGCATCAACCAGTGGAGCCCTGCCTTCGTTGACCAAAATGACATGGCAAATCATAAGCTTTTCTAGTCCAGATCACTTCTATTGGATTCCTCTCGTCGAGCCGATTCTGGTGGTATATGGCACGTCATGAGAACCTTCACGGTTTGAGAGATGAGCATGTTTAAATGGAGTACCCATGTTGTCGGAAAAACCCCCAAAGGGAGATGAGGTGGCACCCTATTATTGGCTAGTTTATTATTCAAATCAAAATTAAGGTTTTTTATCAAGATTTATGCAAAAATATTTTATGGAGGGTTTCGAAGATTGTTTTGAATCCACAAAGGGTGTTTATCTTAAAATAAGAATTAAAATCTTATTCCAAAGCCAAGCGACCTCATTTGGGCTTCCAAATTATTTAAAATTTTTGAATTACAAATTAGGAGTTCCCTCCTAAATTCCATCATGTCGGCTTCCCAATTTGAGACTTCCAAAGCCTATATAAGCCACCCCCGTTCTCCTTCAAGGATATGCAATTTTGAAGCTTATTTGTGTGCTTGAGCTCTGATTTTTCTCGACCCCTATGGAGACATTGATATATCAGACGAGGGGTTTTGTGAAGTCTTTTGGATTCGTTTGGGCTTATTCTCATGAGGGTTTGAAGGGACATTGTATTACAAAGACTTGAAGCAGCTTAGTGCTCCATCTCTGAGTTTCGACCCTCTATTAGGGCATAATTTTTTGCTCTTCGCATCAGTGGATCAATCAAGTCTTGTTGGGTTTATGGCATAATTTTTGGGGTTTTCGTTGGGATACAATTTTATTGTAGGTTCAGTCTTATGGCTTCTTCAAACCAACAAAGTTTTCTGAGGTAGGATCACGTCTAGATCAAGGCTTAAAAGGCTCTATCTCTCTGGCCTTGAGCACCAACCCTCTATGACACAATTTCAAAGCTGTCAACATAGTAATATTTCAAGAATAAAGATCTGAATACAAGGGTTTCAACTCTTGTCTCTGCGGCCTATCACAAATCAGTGGGAAAGGAAGAGAAACGAAGCAATTTAATCCCTGTCTAGGACATCAAGTCTGAATGAACAATTTATCAACCATGAAGCATGTGTAAAGGTTATGTTGGTTTTGTTTGATTTGTTTTGCGAGTTTGAAGTTTCAATTAAAGGGTGGAAGTAATCTAATCCTCTTTGTAGCTCACAAAATCTAGAATACGATCCAAATTAACCTATCTCTGCGGCCTTTTGAATTCATCACCCTGCGTATTAAGTCAATTTTGAAGGAGAATAATTGAAGTTTTATTGAAAGAAATCAAGATAATGTTTCTGAGGTTATAACATCTGTGGGCCTGATGCATTCCTGAAGTGTGCAAAGTTAACTGTTGATTTAGATTCTTCTGAGCAGAAATGCATGTTTTGTTTCGGCCTAGGCTCATCCTTACAATGAAGTGTTTACTCCAACGTAAAGAATCAAATGAATTGTTGTGACTGCTATTACAGTGACGTGTTTTTTTGGCATCATGAATTCATATATACTTGTTCTAGTGCCTGTCAAAAGGAAGTGTAGCCGACCTAGGCCTGTACATCGCACGTTTATCCTGAGTTCTGCAGCGAAGATTTGAGATACAAAGGTAGTGGTTAGCCTGAACGATGTTTTGATCATTCATAAATCGGGTGTTGGGCACATGCAAAGGTATGTTGTATTTTTTTGCAAGTATTAAAGTTTAGTGCCACTGTGTATATTGCTACAAGCAAGAACAAAGCAAGGGTTGCTACTATTGTATTAAAGAAGTCTGTTCATATCATCAATTGCTACAACAGTGTCTTCTTGTCAATGATCTATTATCTATAACAGACAGTAAGAGTTTTCATCAATTGAAGTAAGGGGTTCATGCATAGTAGTTGAGGGTTTCAAACCCTTTTTAGCAGCCTCACTATCAAACAATAAAGGAAACAGAAGCACAGTGTTATCTACTGTAGCATTTCTTCCAGCACTTAGGGAAATTGTTGTCAAAGGTACATCTGTTCTATGTTTTACTCCACACTTAACTAACATAAAGAGTTTCATGATCTTCAATCCAATTTTGCTGTAATGGTTTTGTCATTTGTAGGGTTTTATTGTACATCTGGAATAAATTGGCAGTGAGTTTTTGTTAAAAAACATTGTAAGTGGGTCATTATCTCTGGTACGAGAGCCCACAGTTGTTTGTCTTTTTACTATCATTTTAAGGGTAGTTGGGTGGGTGGTGCTAGGGCAAGTTGGTGCTTGTAGGGTGTTGGAGCATCCTTCCAGTGGGTGCTGGTAAAACAGGGTGTAGAAGCATCCTTTTAGGAGTTGAAGCTGCCTTATAAAACTAGAATGCTTTCTCTAGAGTACTAGGGAGTTGGGGCTTACCTTTCAGTTAGAGCTGAAGTATTGATGTGCTCATAAAATTATTAGAGAAGCATTCAGTGGTTTTTCTCCTGGAAGGGTTTCCACCTAAAATTTGGTGTCTACTGTCTTTGATTCTGTGCACTATTAATTTATGATTTTAATTTGATGATGAAAATAATTAATGCTCTGAAAATCTATAAATACAAATTGTAATAAGAGATACTGATTCACCCCCCTCTCGATATTTCCAACATAGGGGTTCAACTTAAAACCCACTAGCACTTCTAGATCTAGAGTATTTCTCTAAACTCAAATATTAATGTAAGATAACTTACAAATAATAGATCCACAACTTGGAAAGTGATTTAACAAAATCAATTAACGCGAGTAGAGCATTAAGAACAAATAACTCTGAAAAATATTACCATAGCTGTAGAAGAATAACACCACAAAGCATTTGCCCCAAAAGAATTTCTTTATTACTTAGAAAAATTTCCAGTATGGCAGAGCTTCGCTTAGCCAAGATCTCGATTTTACAATTGGTGATGATGATGATGTGAGGAGCTAAAGTGCTCTTAAATAGGAAAATGACAGAGAGACCCCTCTCCAAGTGGAAACTTCTAGGTCTTATGGCCAAACGGCTTGATCTGAGCCTAAAATTTCGTAATCCTTGATGCCATTTGCGCAAATCTCTAGGAAGAGGAGATGTTTGCCTTGGAGGAGAGGCATGGTGGAGAGAAATTCAAATTTTGCAGTGGTTTGGACCACTTAAGATATTTTCCTTCCTTTTTCCTTGAAAAATTCTCATTCAAAATAACCATCTTGGACCATCTCCTTTAAAAATTTGATTTGCTGGGACATTAGCTTCTTTTCTGGACCATCAAATTTTTTTCTTGGGCCTTCTTTTCTTGGTAAATGAAATTCCCATCATTTTTTGACTTGACTTTAATATTCGGGAATTTCCATCTCCTTTTTTTTTTAACATTTTCACTTGGAGAGAAATTTTTACTTCCTAACCATTTTTATTTTCCGGCTAATTATTTGCCATTTTTTTGCCAGAAATTGGAGAAAATGGGTTTTGAGGGGTAAATATACAACTTCTATGGACAACACTTATTACATTTTACATCATATATTATTAAAAATCTTGACCAGTGGGAAATTTTTAATAATTAAAATACGACACTTAGACTCGACCAAATTCTGCGAAACTTTAGATATGATCTCGTATGGTAATATACATTAATTATATACACTAGGACTCACCTAAGACTCTACCGTCAAGCCACACTCTAGATTTGGAGTATATTTGGGAGAAAAACTCTACTGATTATGTTGAATAACACAAATAATGGGCCGAGGAAATTTTTTTTTCCTAGAGTGAACTCACTTGCTAGTATATTCCTAAGTTAACTAGGCTTTTTGCATGACTCTTTTTTCATCATACTAGAATCATTTTTACAATATCCCTGTAGGGCTGCGGAATATGGAATACAAATCTGATGAACTTTGGAATTCTGAAAGTCTGAGATTCTGGCATTCTGAGACGATCTGATGATGATGAAATGCTTTTGAATGTGCTTTGCCCATGGAACCTTTGACAAGTCTTCAAACACAATTTGAGAGGTTAACATTTGGCTCCACATGGGGATGCGTACTTTCATGAAAGGATGCGAGAATCCAAAATTTGCATCCAAGTCAAACAAAGTACATTAAGTAGCATCCATTCAAATATATCTAGAAATCATCATATAAAATCAAGTACTGAAATAGAAACATTACTCTAACAACATGAAGTAGAAATCTAATCTAATAGCATAAATGAAATTTAATCTAAGAACTGAAATTTAGAAATACAATACAGAGGACACCCTATGGCATCAAATGTCTTCCTTGTAGAACAATTTGAGCATTTGTCCAATTGCAGGTGAGTCAAGTGGCTCTACATCCAATGTGCTCAAGTAAAGGGAATTTTTTCCTGCGGGTCCTTTGATGATGTAAGGTCCAAGCCACAAGATGTCAAACTTTCCGTGATTTCCTAACTTCTCGTTCCCGCGATCCCACAAAAGTACCAAATCTCCCTGCTGAAAATGCCTAACTCTAGAGGATTTATCAAAATTCTTCTTAACTTTAGCCTGTTTTCTACAATTATGCTCAAAGGCTCTTCCCCTGGTTTCATCCAACTCAACTATCTAATCAGTCCTATGTTGAACAACATCCTTCTCAGAGGTGAAATTTTGAAGGAGTCGGTACGCTGGAAGCCTAAGGTGCACAGGTAAAGTAACGTCCAGGCCATATACAAGTTCAAAGGGACTCTTTCTGGTAGAACTATTCTTCGTAATCTCGTCTGCCCATAGTGCATACTTGATTTTACCATCCCAAGCCCACTTATTGTCGCCTACTAGTTTGTGATCACGGTGATCAAATTTTATTACTAGACTCAACGAGACCATTACAATGCGGATAGTAGTTTGAGGAATGGGACAAAATAATGCCATACATAAAACAAAAGGATGAAAACTATGAAGAGCTAAAAGCCTTGGCATTATCAATTGTGATCTTGGCTGGGAACCCAAATTGAGTAATAATCTTATCCTCAATGAAGTCTATAACAACCTTTTCATTGGCGTTTTTCTTAGGAATGACTTCTACCCACTTAGTAAAATAATCAGTGGTAGTCAAAATTCAGGAGTAGCCATTACTAGAATTCTTGGAAAATTTTTCTATGAAATCAAGACCCCAATATTGAAAAGGAGCCTCATGACTATTGGCTGTAAGGGCAAGGCAACTAACTTCTGTTTCCCAATGAACAATTGACATGCTTGGCAACTTTTAACATATTTGTGCACATTTGAAAATATTGTAGGCCAATAATAACCAACTCTTAAGATTTTGTGGGTTGTTGGCATAATTCCCACCAAAAAATCTTGCATGAAATTCCGAAATAAGTCTCTTTGCGTCAACTTCATCAATGCAACTAAGTATTACTCCTTCCAGATTTCTCCATCCAAGACCATCTTTCATAATGTAAAACTTAGTTGCTTTCAACCTCAAAGCTCTTCTATTATGACCAACTAAGTGGTTAGGACATGAAAGCTTTTGTAAATAATAAATAATGTCACTATACCACACAAATTCTCCTAATCTTTGAAGCTCAGGTGAAGTTGAGACATTCAATTAATCATTTTCATTTCCTTCGGTCAAAATCTGAGCCAATCCTTGGCCCTTAACAAACTTAGTGGGTCTGATCTCCAAATCATACTCTTGAATCTTTGTGGCCCATCTAACTCTTGGTCCTAAGCAATCAGTTTGAGTTAATATATCTTTTACCATGGGATGTGGGACAAAAGCAATCACTTTAGAATATCCCACATAAGTCTTGAAATGCTTAATATATTTGACCAACACATACTCTTGCTTTTCCATGGTATTATACTTCCATTTGAAACCTTGAAGTGTCCTACTCATGAAGGCAATCGACTGCTCATATCCTTCCTTATTCTTTTAGAGCAACACATATGCAATAGTATCTTTTGAAGCGAAAGAAAAGATCACGAAGTTTTTAGAATAGTCTGGGCTAACTAGAACGAGAGCTTTCACAATGAAACCCATAATTTCCTAATATTCCTTCCTCCTCTCATGTCCCCATACAAATTTCACATCTTTCTTAAACAGACTATTGATAGGCTTAGCAATCTCCGCCTAGTTTGGAATAAACCTCATAAGAAAATTAATCTTTCCTAGGAAGGACTAAAGGGATTTAATGTTATGAGGTAAGGAAATCTTCTGAATTGCCTCAACTCTTTCAGTTTCAATCTTGATCCCATCCTTGGAAATGATGTGACCAAGTAACTTTCCCTCAGTTACTTCAAACACAGACTTGGCAAAATTCAAGGAAATCCCATACTCTTTGCACATGTCAAGGATTTGCCTTAGATGATCAATGTGAGCGAGTCCATCCTTAGAAAACACTGTGAGATCATCTTGATATATCTCGATAATTTTACCAATTAGGCCCTTAAAGGCATAATCCATAACCCTTTGAAAAGCTGCTCCAACATTGATTAACCCAAAAGGCATCCTTATATACTCAAATATTCTTCATGGTGTGGTGAAAGGTGTCTTGTGGCTGTCTTTTTTCTTAACCCAAACTTGGTTGTACCCTGAGAAATCGTCTAACAATCATGCTTGATCCAGTTACCCTTTGTAACAAAGTCTTCATTAGGTAAAGGATAATTGTCCTTCTTACAGGCTAAGTTAAGGTTTCTAAAGTCAACATAGAGCCTAATCAATCCATTCTTCTTCCTAACTATCACTGAATTCGAACACCATGTAGAATGACGAGTATGTGTTGAGATTTTGTGTATTTGGGGTAGCATCAGTTTTTCTCTAGCTCCCAAGTTTTGTGGAGGGACTAGAGTACACTTGATCTACAAGACCCAGAAATTGATTTGGGAAATTTCATCTGGTTTAGGAGATATTAAATTAATTAATTATTTTTTCTGTATTTCCGAAGTTAAATCTTAGGGAACTTAAATAATTAAAGTGAATTTAATTAAACATGTGATGAAATTGTTTTAAGTCACACGGATCAAGCTTTCTTTTAATCTTAGCCATTGATTCAAGCTCTGATCATGGTCGTTGGTTTTCCAACGAGAAAAGTATAAAGGAAAGGCTTGGGGTCTTTTGTAAAGAAACACAGAGGCAGAGCACTGAAGCTAAGCTGAGATTCTTGGGCAGGGTTTGCTAAGAATACTCACAAGTGTTTCAGCTGTAGAGAGGGGAATTTAGGCCAAGGGGTTGATCTGTTCCGGGGTCTCGAATACATAAGAGGCAGCGATCAACTCAGAGGACAGCGCACAGAAGAAGGGAAGCTACAGCAGCAAGGACAACGCAGTCCCTCCAAGGACAGTGTGATTTTTCAGCAGGAAACCCTCAGGGGTTACGCAGAGATCGTAAGGGGCAGCGTAGGGCTTGCGTCACCCAGTCTGGGTAACGCAGACCTTTTCGGAGTAGTGTTGAGGGTTAGAGGGGCTTCAGAGGCTTTCAGGGGCAGTGCTGGGGTTTCTAGGCCCTAATATTGGCTGAGTTCTGTAAATCTCATTTGAGGGTGTGGATCAGTCATTATTTTGGCCTTAGATCAGACAGTGAGCTGTAGATCTAATATTTCTCTGTCGGGTTTTCCAGATCTGGAACCCAGGGTTGTTGTATTCAAAAAATTCTTAATAATAGAACCCTCCAGCAGCCAGAGACCGGTTTTCCCGCCTCGGGTTTTTCTGGGGACTATTTGTCTAGAAATAATTGTCACTTTGTCTATGTGTGCATGAACTTGTTCTAGATCTGGATTGGTGGAGATTTGTTATGTGTTTTGCTTCGATTTTAACTTGAATTTTATTCAGTTAATAACTTGTCTAAGTAGGAGGAGCATAACCAGATTAACATTAATAATTTCTCCATAAAGTGTAAAGATTCAGAAATTTCAACATGGTATTAGAGCAATTGCAGATCTAGGAGGGTCACTAGCAAAGATCTGAAGTTTCTAGCTGCAGGAAGAAGCTAGAAAATCAACAGAAACGCAGATCTGAAGGGACATCGCAGTTTTTAGAGGTAGATTCACGCAAAGGGAAGGGTGATGCTGTCTAACGCTGTCTCCTAGCAAGCCCACACAATTACTGTGCAGAAGCAGCTCAGAAACAACGCTAGTCTAGTCTGAAGCCAACTAGAGTGATGCAGATCTGAATCTGTTAGATCCAGAAAAGACTGAAGAAAAGCTGCAAAAATTCAAAAGGTGCTAGTGGGGTAAAATTTCTGAAGTTTTTAGATTTTTAGCCTTAGCACAAGTGACAAAGAGCGGGAGGAGATCAACTTCTTAGAGAGTTTCTAGACAAAGGACACTTGCAGTTTGATCAGAGGATCAAAGAAGAGCTGAATCATAGTTGATTTGGTAGATTTCCAATTAGGGAAATCAATTGTCAGAGGGAGCAGTAGTTGCCTGTTTCACCAAGGGCCTTAGATCCATTTCTCTAGCAAAGAGAAAAGGAAGCTCCGACACATTCTGAGCAGGTGGCTCCTCATGGACTACGTGATCAGGAGAGGCTGGATGGCCTCTCAAACTTTTTAGTTTGAAAGGCAAGGATCCTGATAGTCCTTGAGGCATACAATCTTAGAGACCATGTAGAGCAAACTCTGGCCACACCGAGAGATCTGGATCTCCTTCGGAAGCATAAGGAGGCTGCTGGGCATGCCAAGCGGCTGATTATGGATGGAATCAAGGACCATATTGTACCACACTTAGCTGAGAATAAGACAACTAATGAGATGTGGAAGGCCTTGATCTCCATTTATGAGGGAAAGTGTGTCCAAAGAAAGATGCTGTTGGAGACTCAGATGAGGTCATTCATGATGACCAAGGGAGAAGACATGGAGCATTTTCTCTTCAGATTATATTCAATTAGAGATCAGCTAACTGCAACGGGTGCAAAGGTGGATGACGATGTGATAGTTAGGACTGCCCTCAATGCAGTCACAGATGAGTGGGAAACCTTTGTCTAAAGTATCTTGGGCAGAGCGGACCTCCCAGATTGGGACAACTTGTGGTCAATTCTGCGTCAAGAAGAACTCTGCAGATTCACCAAGAAGTAACACAGCTCTGGATTGAGCAAAGTGAAGAAGGAAGATGAGGAAGATGCAACCTTGGCATCAAAGAAGCGGCCAAAGAAGAAGAGGATCTCTCAAAGATCAAGTGCTTCTAGTGTGGTGAAATGGGACATTTTGCCAGCAATTGTCTTTAGAAGAAAAAGGACAAGGAAGCATCTTCTTCCAAAGCAGCTGTGGTAGATGATGGGCCAGAAGATGATGCAGCCACGAGTGCTCATGAACCACGGAGGTGGGGTGACCTAGATATGTAGAGGAGCTACATAGTCTGAGGCGGGATCCCTGAGAAGCTCTTCGATCACATGCCAGCTACGACAACCTTAAGATAGTAGCGGGACAAGTGGAGCAGTGGGTGCATAGATCACAGATGAAGTAGGCAGAGGCAGATGTGAAGAATGGAAGGAGCAGCGCAGAGCATAGCAGCAACATCACAGAGGTTGATGCGACTTCAGCAGCTTAGAGTAGAGTTGCTTCAGCAGTGCAGAGCAGAGCTGCTTACGCAGTGCAGAGCTTCAACAACGCAAAAGGCTTCAGAGGGACAACACAGTGCAACAGCAGTGTGAGAGATATCAGCACAAGGGGCTAATGTGACTTCAACAATGCAGAGGGAGTCTGCTCACGCAGTGCAGAGCTGTAGCTGTGCATCATCCTTCAGATACTAGCACAGATCTATAGCTTATGGAGCTTCAGTGATGAGGATGCAGCCCATCTGACTTGTTTGTCAAAGATTGGGCAGGAGATTCAGTTGTTTCTCTCAACAACTGAAGTTGCCGTGCAACAAATCAACGGTGGCAGTGCTATGAGCAGCACACATGCAACATATTGAGAGGGAGTTGCAGTATAGTGGTTGTAGTGGCAGTGGCAGAGTCATGGGCAGCAGTACACAATGGTAGCAATAGTGCAGAATTGAGTGGCAGCGGGCCAAGCTTCAGTAGCACAAAACCAGTGCCCAAAATCATGTAATGCATAGTGTGATGTATTGCTAGAGCACACCCTTGATGCTAAGAGGGAGTGTTCAGATTTTGTGTATTTGTGGTAGGATCAGTTGTGCTCTAGCTCCCAAGTTTTTTTGGAGGGACTAGAGTACACTTGATCTACAAGACCCATAAATTGATTTGGGAAATTTCATTCGGTTTAGGAGATATTAAATTACTTAATTATTTTAATGTATTTCCTAAGTTAAAACTTAGGGAACTTAAATAATTAAAGTGAATTTAATTAAACATGTGATGAAATTGTCTTAAGTCACACGGATCAAGCTTTCTTTTAGTCTTAGCCATTGATTCAAGATCTGATCATGGCCATTGGTTTTCCAACGAGAAAAGTATAAAGGAAAGGCTTGGGGTCTTTTGTAAAGAAACACAGAGGCAGAGCACTAAAGCTAAGTTGAGATTCTAGGGCAGGGTTTGCTAAGAATACTCAGAAGTGTTTCAGCTGCAGAGAGGGGAATTTAGGCCAAGGGGATGATCTGATCTCGGGGTCTAGAATACACAAGAGGCAGAGATAAGCTCAGAGGACAGCGCAGAGAAGAAGGGAAGCTGCAGCAGCAAGGACAACGCAGTCCCTCCAAGGACAATGTGATTTTTCACCAGGAAACCCTCAGGGGTTACGCAGAGACGCTAAGGGGCAACGTAGGGCCTGCGTCACCTAGTCTGGGGTAACGCAGACCTTTCGGGAGCAATGCTGAGGGTCAGAGGGGCTTTAGAGGCCGATGCAGAGGCTTTCAGGGGTAGCGCTGGGGTTTCTAGTCCCTAATCTTGGTTGAGTTCTGTAAATACCGTTCGAGGGTGTGGATCAGTCATTATTTTGGCCCTAGATCAGCCAGTGAGCTGTAGATCTAATATTTCTCTGTTGGGTTTTCCAGATCTGGAACCCAGGCTTGTTGTATTAAGAAAATTCTTAATAATAAAACCCTCCAGCAACCAGAGACCACTTTTCCTGCATTGGGTTTTTCCGGGGACTATTTTTCCAATAATAACTGTGTCACTTTGTCTATGTGTGCATGAACTTGTTCTAGATCTGGCTTGGTGGAGATCTGTTATGTGTTTTGCTTCGATTTTAACTTGAATTTTATTCAGTTAATAACTTGTCTAAGTAGGAGGAACATAACCAAATTAATAGTAATAATTTTTGCATAAAGTGTAAAGATTGAAAAATTTCCATAGTATGCACAATAATTCTAGCTACGAGCATCTTCTGAAGCTCTTTCTGAACTAAGGTGGGCAACTTAGGATTAATTTGCCTAAGTTTCTGACGAAAAGGCTTAGCATTTTCATCTTTCAAAGGGATGGTATGTTCCATAACATCTTCATTAGAACCTTTTAACTCATCATATGTAAATGCTAACACATCTTTATATTCACGAAGTAAATCAACTAATTTCTTTTTTCCTCACTAGTACCTTTACCAATCTTAACAATCCTCAGATCATGAGAGGTACCAATATTTACTTCAATGAATTCCCCTGGATCAGTCTTCTTTTCTTATTTCCTCCTTATGGCATTGTGCTTATTAAAGAGTCGCTCTAAAGCTACAAGACCACTGGGAGTGGGATTTGTCACATCTTTAAACTTTGTATAATCGGTTCCCTCCTCCTTGTAGCTAACCTTAAAATCCTCGAATTCATCCATATTTTTTAGAAAACGAATTACTTGACTTTCGTCGTTAAACACTTGCCAATGCTCAACATTATTAGGAACTGATGGCCTAAAGATGACATCAATTTTCACTTTATCTTCCACAAATCCATTAGAAAGCTACAAAGTGGATGCTTCTTCCACAAGCTCATCAACGTGGCTATTCTTTTCTTTAGGGGCAATCTCAACATTAAACTCATCAAACAATTCCAAAGTGTCCCGATCGCATTTCGATACTTCCTAAGCCTGTCATTCTTACATGCAAACTTACCTTTGACTTGCTGAATAAGAAGATCAGAATCCCCTTTGATACTAAACAATTTAACCTTTAAATCCAATGCTCTAAAGACTGAACAAAAAGGCTTCATACTCTGCCACATTGTTGGTTGCTTCAAATTCCAATCTATAGGCAAATCTAAAAATGTGACCAAGAGGAGATTTGAGCACAACCCCAGTATCCTTACCATGTCTAAAGTATGCACTATTGAAATACATATGCCATATTCCATTGTTCAAACCATAAACCTTTTCATCCATAGGAACTACAAAATTAGATGAGATAGAATAGTTCTCAATGCTTTCATATATAATCTCATTATTGGGCATCTTGGGGTCTTCCACATGAAACCTTTTTTCAAGCTCCTTATCATGTCTAGTAAAACCACCACCTCTAGTTGAGGGAATAGTAGCATAAGACAAATCCATTTGAATACTCCCTCCTAGGTCTGCGACCCACTTCCTTGAT
Organism: Pinus albicaulis; assembly: GCA_034641835.2. Classification (NCBI taxonomy): domain Eukaryota; kingdom Viridiplantae; phylum Streptophyta; class Pinopsida; order Pinales; family Pinaceae; genus Pinus; species Pinus albicaulis. The sequence continues at coordinate 1,050,211,030 of CM076583.1, forward strand.
AGCAACATATCCCAAGCATCAGGTACATCAATCACAACAATGTCCATGACAATCATAATATTCGGGTAAGCAGATAAATGAACTTGTAAATCCTTATTAAACCATGAACTTCAATCCTATTGGAATCCATGTCACAAATGTTGTGATATGGCCTAGATATTCTTAAGTTAAGCTGTTCAATGACCCTCTTGATCATGGTACTAGCTTATGCACTCGAATCTAACATACAATTATGTAATCGAAAATCATTGACTACTACTAGCAATATGATGAAGAATGGCCAATGATCTTTATTACCTTTACCTCGATCCATACTTTGGAGAATAACTGGAATATCCCGATGGGGATCTTTGGGCTACCTTTCGATAGGAGCATCAATGGTATTCAATAACTTAGACTTCTGGGAATGGAGCTTCAAAATCTCCGTCACAGGAACCAATATCTTTGCATTATTAATCCATCCTCCCAAGTCAATATTCAAACCAGAATTAAAATGTCTAGCGGCAACTTGAGTCTCGCTTTGCTCTTCGTTCTTTCGCTGATAAGTTATCCCTTGTCCTTTGCAATCTCTAAAATTTGATTGGGAAAAGGCTTTTATCCATACAACTCTGTGACCATATCCCTGTCATCATTAAAATTATTTATGCTATAAGAAGATTGAAGTGTCTTCACATTATGACTGTTCTCCACAACCTCCATCCAATCTTCCATGGACAAGTGGTGTTCCTTACCAACAACATTAATATGATCACTTGTCCCTGGCATCCCGATGTCAATGATTCTCTTCAGAATTGGGCAAGTAGCCTCATCATGAAGATCATCATAAGGTCTACAATAAGGTAGAGATTGATCAAGAACATTTGTAGACTCAAGTTGGTTTGGTGGCCTATGCTCATTAGGAGGGCCTTTTTTTTTCCTTCTATCATTACTTCTATTATTTTGAAATTTATTTCCTTGGGACCTCTCCATGGCAACCAAATGATTTTGAAGGGCGGTCATTTGATTCGAATGATTAACTTCCATCGTCTTTACGAGTTGAGTTAACTCCTTAATAGGATCACTTTCAGTGTCTTTAACTTCTTTTCCTTTGGAATCATTCTTATGATGACCCTTAATAAATCCCAAGATTTCAGAATTTCTTGATGCTTTTCTACCTTTCTCCAATTCTTTAGCTTAAAGTCTGAGCAACCTTTAAATCATTAGGCTTAGTGTGTCTCAGCCTATAAGAAGTATCAACTCCATATGCATCAATATAGTTGATCAAAAGAGAGTTTTCTGAAGGTTTAAAGTCCCAAGGCAAACTTTTAACAATATCATTGAATTTCTTATTGAACTCCTCCACAGTCTCATTCTCATTTTTCTTACTATGCCCGATAGCGTTAAGCAGATGCCTTTCTTCCCTTTTATCACCATATTTTCCATTAAAGGCATGAATGATGGATCTTAGAGAATCAAAAGTGTTAGCCATTAATGATAGAAAATTACAAGGAGCGAACAAGTCATCCATGATGTCTTGTTCAACTTGACCTTGAAAAAATAAATAAATATCAGAAATATCCTCCTGCTCAAGATTAGCAATAAGCCTACAAGAAGAGAGCCTATTTAGTTGCACTCTAAAAACCTTTTTAGGATCAAGAGTGGGGCTAACCAAGCTACTTGGATTAATTCTTGTAGAGACTCTTGTAGAAAATGAACCAAGTGGAGTCTCCTCATGAACATGAATCTAGATCTAAAAATCCAAAATGCAAAACCGAAAGTCAGTCATACTCCGTGTCAAGGAGAACTTATTCACAACAATGATGCCATAAAATGTTTCCGCCTTAGATGCACACCTAGATTAATGTGGGAAAAGTCCTTAATCCCACTAGGTGTGGCCATAAAGGCGAAACGCTCAGAGAAAGGGTTGTAACCTGATCCCAACTCTCTCCGTTTAAGCTCTCTCCTAGCTAAGCTAAGTGGGGTGGTCCCTAAGGAAGATATCTAAAGGAAAAATTGTTAAGGATAACGAGTTCTAGGAGATGGTTAGTAAGGCAATCACCATTTAATGTAACTCGAATTAGAGATTGATTTAACAAGTACAAATATTTATGAGCATATAAATATCAACATTGTAAATTTAATTAATTCAACAGGATATCTTGCAAAGCAAATTCTGAGAGACCAGTGCCAATAGATGTAACTTGCAAGAAGAATATGCTCAAAAGTAAAATCACAATACTTGCAAATAAGATAAGATTTTCATGTTACAAGAATAGGAAAGATGCAAGATAAGTGTTAGTGAAATAAAACCACAATAGACTGTATACAACTTTGAGATATGAGCTATAAGATAAAATAAAACTTGCAATAGGATAATATTCGTACTTAAATGAAAGATGCTCAATTATGATACAACATTTAAAGAACAATTAGCAATCGACATATGAGCATGAAATAAGCAAGTACAAGAATATGAAATGCTTGCAAGTAAATGATAGGCTCATAATCTAAATTGTACTATAGTCAATTATGCAAAATGAAACAAAGATGTATGTGAGTGTGTGGAACAAAGTGGTCTTGGTAAACTTTATTAAGGTCTATTCTAAGATTTGACTTCCCCTCGACTCCTTCAACTTGGTAAGGACTGAGGTTGTTGCAAGAAGGCTAAGAGAGGAGGCTAAGGCCTCATTAATGATACCCCCTTAGTTCTTCAATACAACCCACATGCCTTCGTTCCTACAAGGGACTCGTCCACAAGAGAATTGTGAGGTCACGCGTGTTAATCTTTGCTCTAAACTCAAATTTAGGGAGATTGAATGATAATTAGGGAAGGTGTCATAAATATCTATCAACCAAGCTTATGCTTGGAGGTAAATTTTAGAGAAACTAAAATGCCAATTAGATAGTAAGTTAATATACTTGCTTCAGGTGAGATGTAGATTTGACAATTAAAACAAAAATCCTTCAAGAGTGAAATATCTTATGAATATCAATTTGCAAATACCATTCCAATTTAAATGATCAAATTAATGTATTAGGGTTGTGTTTATGGCCAATGAAGCAAGTGCGAATTGCTCAATGAAGCAAATGTACAATAGATCAAGTTACTTCAATGCAAATTAAATCAAGTAGCCAATGAAATTACTCAATGAACACAATAGAGTTAGATCAAGTGAGTAATAAGTGATTAAAACTACTTGCAAAATGAAATTAGATCTAGCAATGCAAATGCAACTAGATAATGAAAAGAGCAAGAAAACTAATCTAAGCTAACAATTTAAAATTAACAAGTTAGTGATTAGATCTAATGACTGAGCTAGCAAAAGAAATGAAACAAGTTAGTTACCAACTATCCAAGAGGCCCTCCTTTCAAATGAGAAGGTGGGATACCAAGGGGAAGGACCCCAAGCTCCCTAAAAAAAGGATTTTCTTTTATTAATATTACAAGTGAAACCCTCTTAGAGAGAAGTGAGGGTTTAGATCTAGAGGAGGGTTTACAAGATGAAGCTTCAAGGTGTTAGAGAATCAGAAAGGTAGGAAGATTCTCTTCTTCTTGATTATTTACTTGTGATGTTATTTATTTCTTATTATATTCTTCTTATGTTCTTTTATCTTAGTTCATCAAGCACATATCAAAGCAAATGCACATAGATCAAGGACACAAGATGTAGGCCAACATCTAGGGAAAAACCCCACTCTAGGGGAAAACCTAGTCAGTAATTCTTCCTTTAGTAGTGATTCTTGAGACTCTAGACCTTGATTCGGACTTCCTCCACACCAAGTCAACCTTCCTGAATCTGGCATCACAGCAGTGGTAGCAGCACTATGAAGCAACTTCTTTGACCTGGAAATTCGACCTAGCTTCTTGAGACTTCGATCTTGAGATAAAGTCTTCGATCTTGCTCCTAGAACTTCGATCTTGACCCAATACAACTTCTTAGAGCAACAATATCCAACAAATCAACTTGGACTTCTTCTTCAGTTGGCAGCAACACCTTGGCAGAAACTGATGCATTAAATCTTGGAGGACTTAGATCTACCAAACTATCGCACGAAAGACATAGAGAGTAGCACCAAAATTTCGATTTTCTTCCGCTCCTTAAGTAATACCAAACCCGAATCCTGAAAGTCCTTCTCCTTCACTTCGCAAATTTCTCTTGATTTAGCTTCCAGATCAAATTTCTGTGTTGCAGTGAGATTGTCTTCAAGTGAGTTCGATTCCCCTGTATATATAGGCTTGTGATGAGCTCGAATTCTTGGGCTTGAGGCCGACTTGATCACTTGAAGGCTGACTTGATGTGGAGGATTCATAAATCATATTTGACTCAATATTTGACGTATTTGCATGATTCAAAAGCCCAATTTGGATCAATTTAAATCTGCAATAATCCTATAGACTCGGAATAAATCCTAGAAGTCCACAATAGGGACTTTGACCTAAAATAAATATGACCGAAGCATGAAACCCATGCTTTAATAAGTCATTTAATAATAATATAAAATAATTATCTTTATTCTTTTGACAAGTATAATAAATATTGAATCAAGTACAATTTATGAAGACTGAACCTAGATACATTCTTCAACACTCCCTCTAACTAGGGAGGTATTCATAACACAATAGTACAAGGTAGATCTCAACTATGTGAACAATGAAGAATCTTTAGACACTTAAATGTCATGAACTAGATTCCTGACGAGGGAAATCTATCCATTGTTCACTCAAAAGTTTAGGCAACGCAATGCCAAGGACTAGATTCCTGACCGAGGCAATCTATCCAAGTGGGACTAAGATGGACAAAAGCTTTCAACCTCTCTAGGTATCATTAGGCTTACTTAATAACCACCAAATCAGGGATCTAAGTGCGTATCCTAGGTCAGAGCTCTGTGACCAATGCCACCCTCCCTACTTCGGGACCTAGACACCAATACAATGTGTCGACCTGATGTCCTCCCAAGCAATGCTTCACTCGCAAAGCCTCAACACACTCGATCCATCATATCAAGGATAACCAATCTCTCCCAATCAAATTGATTGGTAACCAACATGTTATCAAATCTTTTTGAGGGATTGACCTGTATAAATACAACCCCAATTAACAATACACATTCAAGTATATAATTAAAGTAAACCTTCGAGGTTTCGATGTTTCCCTTCAAATAATCTCTGTAGGTTTGTCAATTGAATCTTTTGAGAGAAGATTCCTTTTCCTACTTCATATGTAGCAACATTTCTTCAATCGGATCCTGCTTTCCTTCTTACAATAGTTCCTCGACAAAGCATTCTCCAATCATGACTATGATTCTTAGTTATGGCCTACACTAAGACTTACATTTGTTAGTCCTGGTCTAGTGCATGACACATGAAGTAAAGAACCATAACCATCACTTCTTCTTCTATCTAGGCTCCCTCTTAATCTAGGGAGATCAACTTCTTCCTTTATGTGTTGAAGAATCTTTCATAGCTTTCGTCCTTCTCATCATACTTATCAGCTTCTCATCTTTATGATGTACTTGCACAACCTTAGACAACAAGTACAACCAGATCTATAGAAACATGAAGTTAGCCATATCAGAATTATGGAAGCATTTTTAACTTTATACATATCAGATACTCAAACAAAAGACATTCTTTAACATTTTGCTAGGGACTTTGTCATAAACCCTAGACTATTTCATTACATCTTTCATTCTATCTAGGGTTTCAATGTTTCTTTGAAAGGCATAACGTACCTTGCTACAACATATAGCAAACCCTAGAACCAATATAGATCTGTAAGATATCTAACAACCTTTAAAATTCATGTTAGACTTTCGCTAGGGATTCATGCAAATCCTAGATTTCATACAAAAGAGTCAATCAAGATTAATCATATCTCAGACATTATCATGATTAGCTTTCACTAGAGTTAGTTGCAGACCCTAGATTTTCAAAACATATCATGAATAACCTTTACTAGGGTTTGATGTAAACGCTAGATTTTCCATCTATAAGTTTTCAATATATATTATATAGATTCAAATGAACACACACAGTAGAGAGTCTAACGACTACTATGATTTAGTTTATAAACCCTAGACTTTTCAATCATCATCCTAGAACTTTCAAACATTGACTAGGGCTTGTTTCCAAACCCTAGGACTTATGACCATTAGAAATTTGGTCAACTTATATATCTAGGAGATTACCATCATGCATAAGCACATCATATGTTAGACAATATTAGTATATCAACCATACATTTTCCTAGAATAGGCTAGGGATCCAATCAAAAGAACATATACCTAGGGTTTCATTCCTAGGACTTTTCATAACAAGGGTTTTGCTTATAGACCTAACCAAAAACTTAGGGTTTCGGTTCATTGTCAAAGCAAACCCTTATTATATAAAAACTTCAAAGGTTCGAGATTTCGAACAACCTCATTTCAATCCTAATATGTTAGAGCTTCCATGATCATATCAAAATCCCAAACACGACATTATTATCAATTAGTATATCCATTTCTTCATTAATATCCCTAAGTAGCTTTAGGGTTTCACATATTATAAACATACTGTTAGGTTAGGGTTTCCAGAGAACCTTTTAAGGTTCCTTTTATGCAAACAATTAGAGATGTATAAGGTGGGTAGATTCATCAAATGATGAATTATCCCGAACAAGAATCTTTTAAGATTCAATAGAGCTATGCATAATAGTTAGTAGTGTAGAATGAATATACCAGAAAACATAATAAGGCTTTATAATTTAAGACATACCTTTGATTCTTTGACAAACCTTTTGATCCAATGCTCTGTTTAGTGAGGGCTTCCTTCTTAATCCTTGAGGCCTTCTACCATAATTCTTGAGCAAGATGATTCCTAGACAAGGAGATAGAGGTAAACAAATGATTAATATTTAATATAATCATAACTTTAAATAAGTACATAAAACAAATTGAGAGGGAATGAGATACTTATCTTGAGGAGTTGTTGTGGGTTCCCTCCAAAGCTTTGAGGGAAACCTAAAAACTTATAAAACAAGAAAAGTGTCTTTCCAAAAGGATGTTAAACCTATAACTAAATATAAAATATACAAATGAAATATCTAAGACTAGAAGTAAAGGGCTTAGTAATGTAAGTCCCTTAAGTCATTCTCTTCGGTCTTTGATTTCTTGCGAGAGGATACTTCTTCTGCCACATTTGCTCTATCTCTTTTCTTACTTCTTGGGTTTTTGGGACACTCACTTCTATAACGACCCATTTTGTGACTATGAAAACATTCAATCTTTGACATATCAACCTTTTTCTTTGGCTCTTTCTTCTTGAAGTTTCTATTGTGATGAGCAACATAGGCATTTGATACTTCCTCATTGCTGGCTACCATTGAGATTCTCAATTCCTCTTGACTACATGCTGTTCATAATTCCTCAAAGGTGGGAGTTTAATTCCAACTAGTGAGACCTGCAGCAAATGCACCCCAAGTAGGTGGTAGCCTCAGTGTTGCTGTGATCAAAAGTTCTTTATCTGACACTATTTCATTGATGGCAAAAAGTTCATCTCCGATTCTTGCTATCTTGACAAAGAAGGTAGATACAATATCCTCCTTGGTCATCTTTGTAGTCCTTAGTTCATTTTTGAGACTTGCCATCTTTCCAATATTCTTGGTGGTAAATAGTCTTGATAGTGCATCATACATTTCCTAGGCATGATCAATGTTTGCAATGAAGGGACTAGATTGTCCTTTATGCTTTCAAGTATCAGATTCAATGCCACCAATTCCAATTATCTATATTTTACCTTTTTCGCATCACTTGATTCTTCTGTGGGCTTCCTTACTTTTCCTTTCACCGAGTCCAAGACCTTGATCCTCTTTTTCCAAGATCTATAGTTAGATGCTCCTTCAAGTTTGTTCTCTCCCTTGATAGTGCTAGACATCTTTCTTGTAGGTAGTGAAGACTTATTTCCTTTAGTGGACTTCTTATGTCTCCTTGATCAAATCCTTGAGACTGCCTTTTTCCTCCTCCTTTCACCAAAGCTTTGATACCATATTAGAGAATCAAAAAGGCAGGACGATTCTCTTCTTCTTGATTATTTACTTGTGATGTTCTTTATTTCTTATTATGTTCTTTCTTTTTTGTTCATCAAGCAAATATCAAAGCAAATGCACATAGATCAAGGACCCAAGATGTAGGCCAACAACCAGGGAAAAACCCCACTCTAGGGGAAACCCAATGAGTAATTCTTCCTTCAGTAGTGATTATTGAGACTCTAGACCTTGACCCGGACTTCCCCCACACCAACTCAACCTTTTTGTGATTCTTCTTGAATCTGGCAGCATCAACAGTTGTAGCAGCAGTATGAAGCAGCGTCTTTGACCTGGAACTTTGACTTAGCTTCTTGAGACTTCGATCTTCAGATAGACTTTGATCTTGCTCCTAGAACTTCGATCTTGACCCAATAAAACTTCTTAGAGCAACAACATCCAACAAAATCAACTTCGACTTCTTCTTCACTTGGCAACAACACCTTGGCAACACCTGATGTAGAAATTGATGCAGTAAATCTTGGAGGACTTCGATCTCCCAAACTATAGCATGAAAGACAGAGAGAGTAGCACCAAAATTTTGATTTTCTTCAGCTCCTTAAGTATGCCCAATATCGAATCCATTAAGTCCTTCTCCTTCACTTCACAAATTTCTCTTGATGTAGCTTCCAGATCGAATTTCTGTGTTGCAGTGAGATTGATTTCAAGTGAGTTCGATTCCCCTGTATATACTATATATAGGCTTGTGATGAGCTCGAATTCCTGGGCTTGAGGCCGACTTGATCACTTGAAGGCTGACTTGATGTGGAGGTTTCATAAATCATATTTAACTAAAATTTTGACCTATTTGCATGATCCAAAAGCCCAATATGGATCAATTTAAATCTGCAATAATCCTATAGACTCAGAATTAAACCTAGAAGTCCACAATAGGGACTTTGAACTAAAATAAATATGACCCAAACATGAAACCCATGCTTTAATAAGTCATTTAAAAATAATACAAAATTATTTTCTTTATGAAGACTGAACCTAGTTACATTCTTCAACAGAAGGAGCTAATACCTTCCCTCAAAGAGCCAAGAAAAGAAACATAAATTACTTACAATACCCTTGCAAAAAATTTACAATGAAGAATTTCCCAAGAGGGAATTTGATGCTCCAAATGATAGATGTTGAGCCTTTAGAGAGAAATGTACAAAGGAGGAAGAGAGATCCTCTCTTATGCTTGCTTTCAAGAGAAAAAGGCCCCAACAATGTGTGGACGACTAATTGAAAAGTTCGAACTATGGATTTTCCAAGCCTTAAAACAAATATCTCTTCAAATTTGCTTGAAAACCCTAGCCGTCTAGTCTCTTTGGAAGGAGGTTTGCAGGAAAAAAATTATGAGGGTTATTTGATCAACGAACAAAGGTATGGAGGGCCCCAAAAAATGCAAATCAATTGATCCTCAAGCCTCCAAAGAAAATCCCTTTAAATCACTTTTGGATCCCTTGAATTCTCAAGCCGCCATCAAGTTCTACGCAAGCATAGGCAAAAGATCCAAATATATACAAGAGGAATGTGATTTATATACAAAAAGGGTTAGAAATATATACAACATTTTTTACAAATGCTAAGTCTAGAGAGTGTGAGGACCACAATTATCAGAACTGAATTGGTCATTGAATCAGTAGACCCCCCAGACCGGGAATCGGTTAGAACCGTACGGAAACTAGTAAAAAAATAGGACCAAAAAACTAGTTAACCAAAAACACATAAAATATTCAAATTTTAAAGAAGAACACATATATATTCATGTGCATGCATATGAATCCAAACCATTTATAGACAACTAAGCAAAAGTTCTCATTTATATAACATTTAAGGGTACACATAACCAAAATAGCACCGAGTGCAATCCATCTCTAAATCGAAAATACATCAGCAAACAAGCTCCACATGGCCTCTAACATCCAATTTTTTTTATGCTACAACAAATACCTACCTATCATCAAAATCATTGACTATATGGGGATCTTTGTTATCAATATCACCCTCTAAGCATGGAAATAAGAGGAGTTCAACAACCAACTCCACTAACATCAAGATACATAGAGGGCTTGGTGCTCTTGATTAAATACTAGTTACATACCCTTGTACATGAGAAAATCCAATGTAGCATTGCAATCCCCCCAATCCTGTAATCCTGTAAAATTATTAAATTTTAGGAATTTACAGGGTAAGTTCCTTAGATCAAACACCAAAGGTCACTGCTCGCAAACATATCACAAATCAGTACACCAGTATTTGACGTGGTTAAAACCATCGAAGAGGGAAACAATCCACGCCCTGAGCCAACGCGACCACTTCAGGCAATTTATTACTATAAAGAAATAAAATTTACATAAGCTTCTCTCATAAACGGTCATCGGACAAATCACCCTCCATGCTCTTTAATACAGATCATGGACCAATTGGGTGTTAAGCCACAAATCAAGTGTCAGTAATACCAAAGAGAGAATGAACCGTCAGATCACTACATATCGTGACCATTGGATTATAAGTTACAAAAGTACATAGTAAAGAAACACACTTTACCTAACTCTACCCTAGACCAAGTTATACTTAACTATTTCCTATGTGTCGGAATATCCTAACATCCCCCCTTAAGAACAACTTGGGATAGGATTGAAGGATTTACAAAGGTGACACAATAGGAGAAGGAAGGAGGCATTAGAGCCTATCCCCCTTTAATGATAACTTTCTTGAACTCCTAGCATAGATCGAAGTTTGGTAAACTTCGCTTCTGTGAGAGCCTTTGTAAAGATATCGACAACATGATCATTGGTTGAACAATAGTGCACTTCAAGAACACGATCGTGAATGAGCTTTCTGATGAAGTGTATGTGTAGCTCAATGTGTTTCATGCGTTGATGCTGAACTAGATCTTTGCATAGTTGAATGGCACTCTGATTATCACACCAAAGTGTAGTTGGATGCTGTTGATGAAGACCAAATTTGGACAAGATTTGACGAAGCCACAGGGCTTCCTTGCTGGCTTCAACATCATGACGATACTTTGCTTCTGCCGAAGAAAGATAGATGGCAGTTTGTTTCTTACAAGACCATGTAATAGGTCTTGAACCAAGAGTGAATACATAACTTGCAGTAGACTTTCGATCATCAGGGTCACTAGCCCAATCAGAATCAGTGAAACCAACCAACAATGGAGATGCTCCTTCACTGTAATGAATCCTGAACTGAACTGTACCTCGAATATATCGAAGTATTCGTTTCGCTGCTTTCTAGTGACTTTCATGAGGTTTGTGCATAAATCGAGCAACAAGACCAACAACAAAGGAAAGGTCAGGACAGGTATGGGTTAGATACATAAGTTTACCAACAAGTTGATGGTATAAGGTAGCATCAACTTCAGGGGAAGTACAATTGATTGAAATCTTGACTCCAGACTGAAAGGGAGAAGGGGCTGGCTTACAGTCTTCCATGTGAAAGTGGTGTAGAAGATACAGGCATACTTGGACTAAGTAAGGGTAATAACTTCTTTGGATTGCAAGACTTGAAGACCGAGGAAATAATGCAAGTGTCCTAAGTCTGTCATTTCAAACTTCTTTTTGAGGCTAGACTTCACATGGTTTATGTGGTTGGGATCACTACCTGTAAGGATAAGATCATCAACATAAATAACAAGGATGATTAAGGACCTACCCACTTTCTTGGTGTAGACAATGTTGTCGGAATGACATCTAGAAAAGCCATTATCTAAGAGAAAGCTATCCATTTTGGCATACCAAGCCCGAGGGACTTGTTTGAGACCATAGAGAGACTTCCTAAGGTGACAAACAAGGCTAGTGTTGTTTTGGATAAAGCCAGGGGGTTGTTCCATGTACATTTCTTCATGCGAGTCCCCATGTAAGAAGGCGGATTTAACATCCATCTGATGGACTTCCCATTTAAAGGAGGCAACAAGGGAAAGAACAAGGCAGATAGAATTCATTTTGGCAACATGGGAGAAGGTTTTATCATAGTGAATGCCTTCAACTTGTGAAAATCCTTTAGCAACAAGACGAGCTTTATGTTTATCCACTTTTCCATCTAGTCCAAACTTTGTTCTGTAAACCCATTTGCATTTGACAAGTTTTCTTCCCTTTGGAAGAGGAACAAGATCCCAAGTATCGTTTGCCAATAAGGAACGATATTCTTCATCCATAGCTGCATCCCAATATGGATGATCTGAAGCTTCTTCAAAGGTATCTGGAGCATGATTGTCTGGAACTTGAGCCAATAAGGACGATGCTTTGTCAAATTGAGAACGTGTACGACATTGATCTGTAGGGTCACCTGCGAGAGAACCTGTTGCATCCCGAGTAGAGCGGATCCATTTTGGAAGCTGTGGAGTTGAAGGAAGATCCTGAGGAGGTGGAGGATTGTCATCCTCGCTATCATCATCTGAAACAGAAGGAATGTTGTCAGAAGTAGAAGAGATAGAGAGAGGTGGCACATATGCCGAATCAGGCTCGTAAGCCAAAGGTGGCACACCCGCCCAACTAGGCTCGTAGGCGAATATTTTTTTCATCTCTTCTAATGATTACATTTTTGGATTTGGGTTGAAGAAGTCTATATCCTTTGACATCTTTAGAATATCCAACAAAAATGCATTTTTCACTCAAGGTTCTAAAGGCTTTATGTTTCTCATCGGGAATATGGGCCCAAGATTCACTTCCAAAAACACGAAAGTGACTTACATCTAGTTTGATTGAGCTCCAGGCTTCTTCTGGAGTGATATTCCTTAAAACCTTATTAGGAGTGCGATTTACTATTTAATTGACACAGTTAATTACTTTTGCCCAAAAATTAAGACTAAGTCCTTTAGATTGAAGCATACAATTAGCCATTTCTTTTAGAGTGCGATTCTTCCTTTCAGCTACAACATATTGTTGTGAAGTATACAGAACAGTATGTTGCAATTGAATGCCATGCCAAGTGCAAAAGTTGATAAATTTGTTGTTAACATATTCTCCTCCATTGTCAGACCTTAACTTAAAAATGTGATGTCTAGATTGTATCTCAACAAAGGCCTTAAAGGCCAAGAACATGTTAAAAACTTCACTCTTGGGTTTTAAGAAGTATACCCAAGTGCGTCTGGAAAAATCATCAATGAAAGTGAAGAAGTACTTGTAGCCAAAGAAAAAAACAACTGGAAGTGGACCACATAAATCACTGTGCACAAGCTGCAAAGGGGCTGAAGCATGCCAAGAGACACGTTTGTCAAAGCTATCCCGATGATGTTTTCTGAGTACACAACCGGAACAAACACCTTCTTGGCAAGATACCATAGGAAGACCTGTCACCATATTTTCTTTACATAGAGTTTGAAGAGAGCGATAGTTTAAGTGACTAAATCTCTCATGTTTGCTCACTTCATCATTATGAGCAACAAAAATGGAGGGAAGACATGATGACCAAAAGTTGTCAAACTTATACAACCTTGTGGAATCATCAACAATGCCAGTAGCTAAAATATGTCTAGGATCTCTTAGGTCCTTAATTACAACATCACGAGGTGAGAATTCTACTATTTTCCCTTCACCTGAATGAGTTATCTGATAAATAGATAGAAGGTTGCAGGACAAGGTAGGAACACATAATACATCATTAAAATGACCATTATCTCGATGAATGGTTCCAAACCCTACAACACTAAGAGATCTATCATCACCAACATAAATATTTTTGGTGTTACAATCATTTAAAGAAGAAAACATGGATTTATTTTTGGCCATGTGGTAAGAGGCTCCAGAATCAATGACCCACTCATGAGAATGAGAAGAAGAAGATACATTCAGTGCATAATCAGATCTTGATGCTTTACAACCACATGCAGTCAGTGCCATTCTCGAAGACGAAGTTGAAGAGTTCTCCAAATGGATGTGCTTCTTCATTGCAGCTTCCAGGCTTCCATCTTCTTAAAACATTTTGAATCTACGTGGCCATCACGATTACAAAAGTTGCAATGTCTATCTGTCTTCTTCCCTTTGTTTTTATTTGCCTTATCAGTTTGTTGAGTTGCTTTTTCAGTTTGCGGCTGAGATTGCTTAAGACGCTTATTTGGTTTAGGACCATTCTTTTTAGGATGTTGCTGTTGAAAAGTGTAACTAGGCCGGTCTTCATATTGACTATGTAATTATGTATTTTTATGTAAAGAAGAAGACAAAGATAATAAAATATATTTTGTACTTGCCTCATGGGTTTCATGAGCAAGATTTTATTATAGGTTAAATAGACTTCTTCTTGATGTCTATCAAGGGTTTTTTGTCTTCTAGATAAAAACGTAATTAGTGTCATATATGAATGATCTAGAAATACTCCAAGACCAAGTCCAGAACCTATGGAAGAGTAGCTCTCATTAACCCTCACTCAAACGCTGGAAGAAATGTTATATAAAGTGTATCAATTCGGCCTCCCTACAGCATGACAGGTCGACCTAAATTAAGTGAACGTTATGCTATATATATACAGAAGTTGCGAATCATTTGTGGTAAGAAAGAATTGCGGATTCAGTGCTAATCAATTGCGGATATTCAAGAGACAATTGCAGAGATAACGGTGTGGGCAAAAGACGAACAAGTGCAAATCTGTTCAAGAAACAAGGAATTGCGGATTCCTCTGAAATTACGAACAAGTCTTAGACAGTTTGCGGATTGTTTTTGGGAAAGGAAATAAGCGGATAACAATGAACCTTATACGGATAAATACGAGATTACTCTGCAAATGATATAGGAAGCATATAAGTAAGAATTGCGAACATTTGCTAAGTGCGGATTAACTTCAGGAAGGAGTGCAGATTAATTGAGTCAAAAAGGCGCAGATGTATATGAACCCATAGCAGAGAAGAGGGTGTACATAATTGCGGATATAATGAAATATACAAGTGTAGACAAAATAGCGTATTAGGGAAGCACATAAATACGGTTGAAGGGCAACACACAAATACTGATATGAAATTAAAGAGCAGGAAGTAAACTTTGCGGAATTTGCAGGAAATACAAGATTGCATACGACTGAAGTTAAAATTTCGGACAAGTACAGAAAAGGTACAACAATATAACTCTAAGATTAAGAATATTGGTTCAGGGTTAACAATTTATTGAAGACAGTCAAGAAGGAGAACATGCAACAATAGTGAGGAAGGAAAATCTTTGATTTACCTTCCCACAGTTCAGTCAATTAAAATAAAAGCATACACAAGAAAATCAAGGTCTTGGAAGCATATCATGTGTCTTGTACATTTTGATAATTGACTTGATGAAAGATTAACTAACTTAAGAGAAGAAGAAGACAAGTATCACAAGTAAGGTCACAAGTAATTATCAAGAAGAGAATTTGTATTAATCTACAACCCTTCAAATTCTCAACATGGTATCAGAGCTAAGGTGCTGAACATAAGGACTGCTTGTCAACAGAGACACTTAAAGAAGCAAAGATCAAAGTTTGGGTTGGAAAGACAAATCAGTTTGCAAGAAAGACTATACAACTACTTCATGTGAGATCTCCTACCTCATTCAAAAGATCAACTCATTCAGGAAATTAATCTTGCCATCAAATATTTGCAGTCAAGATATTGTTTGAAGGAAATCTCAACTTCTCAAGATAGTCATTATAATCAAGAGTTCAAGTACAACAACATTGAAGAAAGGAAACCTTTGACTTCATTCTCAATCATCATCAAGGACGCTACAAGCAAATCCACTCAAGTAAGTATTCATGACCCTATCTATCAAGATGCCTTATTGTAAAGAAAGCAACAAGCTGGTTGGGTCATCAAACTTCAGTGCAAGAAAGAAGAGAACAGACTTGAATTTAATTGAAGACGAAGTAATGGACTATATCGAAGGATTTACTGTTCAACCTTCAAAGGAAGATACTCCAACCCATGCCAAGTACATGAAGGGAGAAATTAGAGCCCAAATGATTCCCATAGAATCCATCAAAGACTCTCTCATTCCCTATGTATCGAAACTAAAGATTGCAAAACAAATATATGAGAAATTGGTGGAGCTATTCTCTGTGACTACTGCTGGAGAAGCAATCTCTCTGAGACAAGAATTATATCAAATGAAATTATCAAGGGAAGCAGGAATCACTCCATACTTTATGAGAATTTCTGAAATAAGAGATCAATTGCAGGAACTAGGAGAGGTAATGTCTGACACTGAGATGACAACAATGGTGTTGAATGCTCTACTAGAGGATTGGGGAAACTTCACTTCTAGTCTATATGGGAAGAAAGAAGCCACTCCATTCCATGATTTATGGTCTCTATGTAAAATAGAGGAAACAAGACTAAAGGCCAAAGCTGACACATGACCAAGTGAAGAGAAGTCATGCCTTTGCAGCCACATACAGGAAGAAAGTGATGCAGGGGCATTAGACACTAGCCAGCAATGTAGGAGGTTTTGTCCACATGTTGTGGCTAGGAGGGTTCGAAAACATTTGAATTGTAACAGCTGGGTGTTAATACCTCAGCTGACTGTTTCATTTAGATTAGTTAGAATCCATAGAAGTCGAATAGGTTTAGATTCGATCCCCTGTCATGTTTCAGTTGGTTGAATTATTGTAATTAGGCTTTTTTAAACGGTCCTCACAGAGGAACCGAAGAGACACATTGTAATATGTATAAAATGTATCCCTCGGATGTATTGAAAAGGAGAGAAAAGGGCTGAGAGGTTTCTGCAATAAAATTTGTGTATCAAACAATTGCTTCTAGTTAAATGAGTTTCCGTTCCCGTTGATTATCTAACTGTCTTGAGTTGTTATTTGTGAGGAAATTTGTTTGATTGTGAGGCGATTGAACATTGTCTTGTATGTAACTGTTGAACTGAGTCGTTGTACAATTTCGCATCACTGTGCCCATTGTTTCCTTTGACTTGTTTGAATAGTTGAATTAATCCCATCCGCAGGCGAGATCTGTGTGAAAAACGCAGTCGCTGAACTCTGTCCCGAAATAATAAAACCCCGCTTAATAAGAAGAGGAACTGTTCCGCTATTGATTGAGTCCTGAACCACGGCTGGACCCGAGTTAACTGAATTAAAAGGATAGCGCAACCCCGGACAAACTTTGGTTAGTCACTGTTCAAAAACCGCGAGCGGATTTACAAAGCTGGGTTGCCCATATCGCACCACTTTTGCGGAGTAGGTGGTATTTTCTGAACGCGAGCGATTCCATAGAGCCCTCAACGCGTGGCACCAGACGGAAGCCCAAAACCGCCTTTCAATGCGCGCCATCGCACGTTATCGTTCGACCAAGGATGCCGAGCAATATCGTGGTCTGCCGTTGATCTGGGAAGGAGCCATCGGACGGTGGTCGGTTGGTAAAGATGCGCGGAAGATAACCAGGTACGGTACGAGCATTTGATTGGCTATTGGTCATAGAGGTGGGGCCCAGAGCCAAAGGTTTATTATACAGTCATAGGTTTAAAACAGAGTGTCGGTATTAATACGCAGTTTCGAAAGTTTAAACATTTGTTACAAGGCATGGCGCACATAGATAATTTGAATTCCCGCAATTGAATGTGTATAAGTGCAAAGGGTTGTAACCTTAGTCCAAGGTTCAGTGGTGGAATAAAAGTCTGGAAAATACGTTGAGAATTCAAAAGCTGTGAAAATATTTATTTGTCAATTTCTTTGAAATTGATAAATAAATTAAAAAGAAAATCAAAGAGTCACGTGGGGTAAAAGAAAGGGAAATGCTGACAGAGCCACGGCTACAGTTGACCATCTCTCCTTGGGGGGGTCCGAAATTCAGTTTTGTTGCCGTCATTTGTGGTACCAGAGCTGTTGTTTTTGAGTCGTTTTGCTGAGAGTTGACATGGCGATCCGAGTTGGTAGAGGTACTGGCATTAGGAGAACTGTTGCCGACGCAGAGGTGTTGGGGATGTTGCAGAGGGTCGAGGCCAGAATGGATGTCATAGAGCGAAGACAGTCTGGAGATCCTGAAGACATCAGTGAACCTGAAACAGAAGAAGCTGAAGAAAATGTTGAAATTCCTCTTGACATGAGGCTCCTTAGAACTGTTTTGGGGTCTGCAGTTAAGCCCAGAATTGAAGTGTTGAGTTATGCGGGTTGAATCCAGAGGAACTGGTGGACTGGATAGATGAAATGAATAAGTGCTTCGATTATGAAGAAATAAGCAAAGATAAAAGGGTCAAGTTTGCAGTGACAACGCTGAAAGGACATGCTGCACTTTGGTGGGATGGAGTGCAGGTAGAAAGGAGGAGAGTTGGCAAGCAACCTATCAAGAGCTGGACCAGAATGATGGCTAAATTAAAAGGTAAATTCTTGCCTAGTGATTACCAGCTGACATTGTATAGGCAAATGCAGAACCTGAGACAGAGGTTGCTAACAGTAAAAGAGTACACAGAGGAATTCTACAGAGTAAGCATAAGAGTTGGGCAATTTAAAGATACACCAGAGAAGATTGCCAGATATGTGAATGGTCTCAAGCTGGAGATCCAAGATGAGATTGGTCTTCTGTCTCCTAAGACAGTGGAAGAGGCCTATCAGATGGCCTTGAAAGCAGAGGAGAAACTCCTGAGGAAACAATCTGCCAAGAAGAGAGGTACTTTCCGTGGAAAGGGAAGTCAGGGTGGTAGAGGAAAGCCTACTACACCTAGGGATGGAGCTAACAGTAGCTCACCTCAGAATGCATCTACAGAGGATGATGCAAGGGGCAGAAGGGGTTCTTATAGAGGAAAAGGAAGAGGAGGCAGAGACAGAGGCAGGGGTAGAGAATTGAGGTGTTATAGATGTCAGCAAGTGGGACATAAGCACTATGAGTGTCCAGAGAATGTGGGTGCTGGTCCAAGAAATGTTGTTGTTGCCCAGGCTGGAGAAGAGGCAGAAATTGAAGAAGAAATTCTTCCAGAGAGGGGAGAGTCCTTGGTGGTAAATAAGGTCTTGTTGAAGCAAGCTAAAGAGGTCACTGAGCCTGCACAAAGGAAGACTTTGTTTAGGAGCATATGCAAAGTCCAAGGGAAATGTTGCCAGCTAGTCATTGATAGTGGCAGCACAGACAATCTGGTTTCCACTGAGGTGATAGAGAAGTTGAAGTTGAAGACAAGGGAGCATCCAACTCCCTACAGGGTGTCCTGGCTGCACAAAGGGCACCAGCTGGTTGTGAAAGAACAATGTGAGATAGAGTTGCAAATGGGAAAATATAAAGATAAAGTCCTGTGTGATGTAATGCCCATGGATGTGTGTCATATACTGCTGGGTAGGCCTTGGCAGTTTGACAGAGCAGCAGTGCATGATGGCAAGAAGAACACTTACAATTTCTTCAAAGATGGGGTACATCATACGTTGATTCCCATAGAAGAAGGAGAGCCATCCAGTAGAGTGATTGATCCAAAGACCTTGTTGCTAAGCGGAAAGGAATATATGTAGCAGATAGAAGAAGAAGAGGTAAGATTTTCTTTAGTTTGCAAGCCTAAGGTAGTTCTTACTTCTACAAAGATTTCTGATTTACCAGTAGAAATCCAAGAGATGTTAGATGATTATTGTGACATTATTGTGGATGATTTACCTGATGAGATGCCACCTGTGAGAAAGATCAGCCATCAGATAGATTTTATCCCTGGTTCAAATCTTCCAAATAAGGCAGCCTACAGAATGACTCCCAAATAAAATGAGGAAATCAAGAGACAAGTACAGGAATTGGTGGACAAGGGGCTGATTAGAGAAAGTTTGAGTCCATGTGCAGTACCAGCAGTATTGAGCCCAAAGAAAGATGGAGGCTGGAGGATGTGTACTGATTCCGGAGCAATCAATAAGATCACAATCAGGTATAGATTCCCTTTGCCCAAAGTGTAGGATTTGATGGACTGTTTGAGTGGTGCTAAATATTTCTCAAAGATAGATTTGAAAAGTGGATACCATCAGATTAGAATAAGAGAGGGTGATGAGGGGAAAACTACCTTTAAAACAAATGAAGGACTGTATGAATGGATGGTAATGCCTTTTGGGTTGTCAAATGCACCTAGCACTTTTATGAGACTTATGAATGAAGTATTGAAAGAATTCATTGGTAAATTTGTGATAGTGTATCTGGATGATATATTAGTTTTCAGCAGAACTAAAGAAGAACATTTAAGGCATCTTATTCATGTTTTGAAAAAGTTGCACCAAGAGAAACTGTTGATAAATTTAAAGAAATGCTCATTCATGAAAGAAGAGTTGGTGTATTTGGGTTTTGTTGTTTCTGCAGAAGGATTGAAGATGGACCACGAGTCAAAGACAGTGTGGGTGGCCTTCACCCAGGAATGTTTTTGAGGTAAGAAGTTTCCATGGACTTGCCAGTTTTTACAGAAAGTTTATAAGAAACTTCAGTAAGATTAATGCACCCATAATTGAGACAATAAAGAAGAACAAACAACCATTTAAGTGGACTGCTGAAGCAAAAAGAAACTTTAAAGTTTTGAAGCAAAAGATAACGGAGAAGCCTGTTTTGATTCTGCCTGATTTTACTAAACCATTTCAAGTAAAGTGTGATGCCAGTGGAGAAGCCATTGGAGCTGTGTTGAGTTAGGATGATAGGCCTGTAGCCTATTTTAGTGAAAAACTGAATGACAACAGGAGAAAGTATTCTTCCTATGAGAAGGAATTCTATGCAATTGTTCAGGCATTGAAAAAGTGGAGACATTATTTGATGTCCAGGGAATTTGTATTATATTCTGACAATCATGCTTTGCAGTATATCGTATAGCAGCCCAAGTTGAAGCATAAGCATGCCAAATGGGTTGAGTATCTCCAAGGTTTTAATTTTGTCTTGAAACATATAAGTGGCCAAGCAAATAAAGTAGCTGATGCTTTGAGTAGGAGGCACATGCTTGTTCAAGAAACTAATTTTGAAGTGGTAGGGTTTGATTTTCTCAAAGAATTGTATAAAACAGATACAGATTTTAAGGAAGCATTTGAGGCATGTTGTAACCCTGTTTTAACATATAGAAGCCAGTGGCTGGATTATTTCTTGCAGGAGGACTTGTTATTCAAGAGAACCCAACTGTGTGTACCAAAATGTTCCACGAGAGAAAATTTGATCAAGGAGAAGCATAGTGGTGGACTTGCTGGACACTTTGGTACTGATAAAACTTATGAACAGCTGAGTCACTTTTATTACTGGCCCAAGATGAGAACAAAAGTGGATAAGCTTGTGAAGAATTGCAAAATCTATCAATATGCTAAAGGAAGGAGCCAGAATGCAGGATTGTACACTCCCTTGCCTATTCCAGACAGGCCTTGGGACATGGTGAGTATGGATTTTGTTCTAGTTTTGCCCAAGACTCAGAGAGGGAATGATGCAGTCTTTGTTGTAGTGGACAGATTCTCCAAAATGGCACATTTTATTCCATGCTATAAAACTAGTGATGCCACCCATGTTGCTAACTTGTTTTTTAAGGAAGTTGTTAGATTGCATGGGTTGCCCAAGAGTATTGTTTCAGACAGAGACACCAGATTTGTGGGTCATTTTTGGAGGACACTGTGGAAGAAACTCGGTACCAAACTGAGTTTCAGCTCAGCTTATCATCCTCAGACTGATGGACAAACTGAGGTAGTGAATAGGAGTCTGGGAAATTTGTTGAGAAGTCTTGCAGGAGAGCATCCCAAGCAGTGGGATCATATTTTTCCCCAGGCAGAATATGCATATAATGACTCACCAAACAGAAGCACAGGGCGGAGTCCATTCCACATTGTTTATGGAATGCACCCCAGAGGAATATTAGAGTTAAGAAATCTGGGAAAGGCAGAGCTAAGGAGTGCAGATGGTGAGGAATTTGCTTTAGAGATCCAAGCCATACATGAACAAGTGAAACAACAACTACAAGGCAACAACATCAGATACAAAAGCACACTTGAGAAAGGAGAGATTCCCAAAAAAGCAGTATAACAAATTGAAGTTCAAAAAGATTGGGCCATGCAAGATACTTAGAAAGTTTTTTGCAAATGCTTATGAGATTGAATTGCCACCTGATGTTGGAATATCTCCCATTTTTAATGTTGCAGATTTGTACAAGTATGAAGATGATGGTGCAGAAGAAAGATTAGCAGACAAGGGACAGATTGAGTGGAAAGAGCAGCTACCTCCAGCACAACCATTGCAACCAGAGAAGATATTGGACAAAAGAGTGTTCAAGAGGACCAGAGGACAAGAGTACTTTCAGTGCTTAATCAAATGGAAGGACAAGCCAGAGGAAGATGCCACTTGGGTGACTGAAGGAATGTTGCAAAAGATAGGCAGATCAGTGGAAGAGCTCATGGACAGGAGCCCATGAAGAAGATTGCCCTTGGGAGTCTGATGCAGGGGCATTAGACACTAGCCAGCAATGTAGGAGGTTTTGTCCACATGTTGTGGCTAGGAGGGTTCTAAAACATTTGAATTGTAACAGCTAGGTGTCAATACCTCAGCTGACTGTTTCATTTAGATTAGTTAGAATCCATAGAAGTCGAATAGGTTTAGATTCGATCCCCTGTCATGTTTCAGTTAGTTGAATTATTGTAATTAGGCTTTTTTAAACGGTCCTCACAGAGGAACCGAAGAGACACATTGTAATATGTATAAAATGTATCCCTCGGATGTATTGAAAAGGAGAGAAAAGGGCCGAGAGGTTTCTGCAATAAAATCTATGTATCAAACAATTGCTTCCAATTAAATGAGTTTCCGTTCCCGTTGATTATCTAACTGTCTTGAGTTGTTAGTTGTGAGGAAATTTGTTTGATTGTGAGGCGATTGAACATTTTCTTGTATGTAATTGTTGAACTGAGTCGTTGTACAATTTCGCATCATTGTGCCCATTGTTTCCTTTGAATTGTTTGAATAGCTGAATTAATCCCACCCACAGGCGAGATCTGTGTGAAAAACGCAGTCGTCGAACTCTGACCTGAAATAATAAAAACCCCGCTTAATAAGAAGAGGAACTATTCCGCTGTTGATTGAGTCCTGAACCACGGCTGGACCCGAGTTAACTGAATTAAAAGGATAGCGCAACCCCAGACAAACTTTGGTTAGTCACTGTTCAAAAACCGCCAGCGGATTTACAAAGCCGGGTTGCCCATATCGCACCGCTTTTGCGGAGTAGGCGGTATTTTCTGAACGCGAGCGATTCCATAGAGCCCTCGATGCGTGGCACCGGACGGAAGCCCAAAGCCGCCTTTCAATGCGCGCCATCGCACGTTATCGTTCGACCAAGGATGCTGAGCGATATCGTGGTCTGCCATTGATCTGGGAAGGAGCCATCGAACGGTGGTTGGTTGGTAAAGATGCGCGGAAGATAGCTAGGTACGGTACGAGCATTTGATTGGCTATTGGTCATAGAGGTGGGGCCCAGAGTCAAAGGTTTATTATACAGTCATAGGTTTAAAACATAGTGTCAGTATTAATACGAAGTTTCGAAAGTTTAAACATTTGTTATAAGGCATGGCGCACATAGATAATTTAAATTCCTGCGATTGAATGTGTATAAGTGCGAAGGGTTGTAACCTTAGTCCAAGGTTCAGTGGTGGAATAAAAGTCTGGAAAATACGTTGAGAATTCAAAAGTTGTGAAAATATTTATTTGTCAATTTCTTTGAAATTGATAAATAAATTAAAAAGAAAATCAAAGAGTCACGTGGGGTAAAAGAAAGGGAAATGCTGACAGAGCCACGGCTATAGTTGACCATCTCTCCTTAGGGGGGTCCGAAATTCAGTTTTGTTGCCGTCAGAAAGGAAGATTTAGAAAGATTGGCCCTCAGAATAAAAGAAGAAATATGGACAACGTGCGATGCTTTGGATGTGATGAGCTTGGGCATTATAAAAGAGATTGTCCTAAATCTAGAAAGGACAAGAGGAAGAAGGAAGAAGCCCATGTCACTTATGAAAGAGAAGAACTTGATGCTAAAAGATCTAAGAAGGAGGAAGCAGGAGATCTCTATTATGATTGAGATCATCTTCCTCTGTAAGTGATCTTTGATTAGTTGCAAAATTTTATGATAGCAATGTACATTAAGAAGGATCTCGATAGAAACATGGAAGGAGCTCTTGGTGAAACAACTTCTGGAAAACCTCTCTTCTAAAAGTAAAGCAGTCATCAGATCAAAGGTCATCATGGAGACAAAATTTTGGAATGTGATGACATATTGTTGAAGCAGGTCAAAGGAATGAGGCTCTTCATTCAAGAGAAACCGCTACAGGATGACTCAAGGAAAATAGGTATGAGGTATGCAGACGTATACGCTGATATTGGATGATGTGAAGTCATGTTATATGGTTGCAAGTAATATACCTCCGTATTTAGGAGTATGATTTATGAAGAAGGATCTCTCAGTGCACTAACAGATAAAATCAACATAATATGACCTCATAGAATATGAGGTGGTTGTACATAAAAAAGAAACTGGAAAATTTGTAATATCCTAGGAATGAAGAATGTGCAGAGAGGAAGAGATCATGAAGTACAACCATGTCAACAGGCAGTTATCATTCGGAAGCCAAGTAGATGTGACTAGGAGATCTCCTGGGAAGATATGTAGACTTTGACGGAAGGCTGGTAAAGAAGAAGACTCTTAGCAAAATCATATCATTAGGAGATGTGTCAATCTGTATGAAGGATGCCGATGCCTACAGGAAGATGTCATGGTGAAAGATCATCACTAAGCTAACTTTTGTTCTAAAAGTTTATATGTATATGTTTATCTGGATGAATTTGTGCAGGGCTACTAATCATAAGAAATGATGTATGATCCTTGGGATGATTCGAAGGAAAGCAACATGGCATAACAGTGGACCAAATAAGGAAGTCTGATGAATCACTTTCTGATAGCTAACATGACTTAGGATGAAAGTGATGGATGATCTGTGCCTTATGAAGCCAAAAGTTGAATATTCCTCAATATCAAAATCCATGACACCGAGGAGAGGAATTCTTCATGCGTCGTTGGATTGTTGCTGCAGGACCCTAGTTGTTGAGGAGCTTGGTGGTAAGTTTCTTGCTTGGAAGAAACTTGAAATATGTCCTTCCTATGTTAAGAGGGAGTGACGTATGTGATTCTCTATTACATGTGTCATGCACTAGACGAGGACTAACAACCATAAGTCTTAGTGAAGGCCATGTGAAGAGAATGGATAGACACATCATTCTGGTCTTCACCTGGAAGACATAATGGAGGATTGGGTAATCATTTGGCATTCGATACTCTTTGAGAATGAGATAGGGATTTCAAGATAAGAGTAGTCGTGGACTGATATTCTTTGAGGGTTGGCTACCCATGAGAGGAATAGTCCAAGAAGGTCATACTATAGGAACACCTAGGTGGGGTATGTACCTTGGAGAGACAATGTCTATGGTGTCTATTAGTCATGTGTCTTGCCAACATTGTATCCCATTGTCTCGTTGAGAGATGGGGCTGTTAGTCAAGGCCTTGCACTAGGACAATGCTGGTTGATATGATGCTATACAGATTCGATTACCAATCTGATTCTTCTTATGAGATTCTTCAGTTTGCAAGTAACCATGTACCTGTATGAATACCTCCCTAGTTAAGAGGGAGTGTTGAAAAGTGTAACTAGGTCGGTCTTCATATTGACTATGTAATTATGTATTTTTATGTAAAGAAGAAGACAAAGATAATAAAATATATTTTGTACTTGCCTCATGGGTTTCATGAGCATGATTTTATTATAGGTTAAGTAGACTTCTTCTTGATGTCTATCTAGGGTTTTTTGTCTTCTAGATAAAAATGTAATTAGTGTCATATATGAAGGATCTAGAAATGCTCCAAGACCAAGTCCAGAACCTATGGAAGAGTAGCTCTCATTAACCCTCACTCAAACGCTGGAAGAAATGTTATATAAAGTGTATCAAGTTGGCCTCCCTACAACATGACAGGTCGGCCTAAATTAAGTGAACGTTATCCTATATATATATACAGAAGCTGTGGATCATTGTGGTAAGAAAGAATTGCAGATTTAGTGCTAATCAATTGCAGATATTCAAGAGACAATTGCAGAGATAATGGTGTGGGCAAAAGACGAACAAGTGCGGATCTGTTAAAGAAACAAGGCATTGTGGATTCCTTTGAAATTACGAACAAGTCTTAGACAGTTTGCAGATTGTTTTTGGGAAAGGAAATAAGCGGATAACATTGAACCTTATACGGATAAATATGAGATTACTCTGCAGATGATATAGGAAGCATATAAGTAAGAATTGCGGACATTTGCTAAGTGCGGATTAACTTCAGGAAGGAGTGCGGATTAGTTGAGTCAAAAAGGTGCAGATGTATATGAACCCACAGTGGAGAAGAGGGTGTACATAATTGCAGATATAATGAAATATGCAAGTGCAGACAAAATAGCATATTAGGGAAGCACATAAATACGATTGAAGGGCAACTTACAAACACTGATTTGAAATTAAAGAGCAGGAAGTAAACTTTGCGGAAATTGCAGGAAATACAAGATTGCATATGACTGAAGTTAAAATTTTGGACAAGTACAGGCTCTAAGATTAAGAATATTGGTTCAGGGTTAACAATTTATTGAAGACAGTCAAGAAGGAGAAGAGGCAGCAATAGTGAGGAAGGAAAATCTTTGATTTTGCTTCCCACAGTTCAATCAATTAAAATACAAGCATACACAAGAAAATCAAGGTCTTGGAAGCATATCATGTATCTTGTACATTTTGATAATCGACTTGATGAAAGATTAACTAACTTAAAAGAAGAAGAAGACTTAAGTATCACACGTAAGGTCACAAGTAATTATCAAGAAGAGAATTTGTATTAATCTACAGCCCTTCAAATTCTCAACAGTTGCTTTTCTTAGGATTCTTTGGATTGGTTGTTGCTGGGCTTTCCTAGAAGAGTTTCCAGTATTTTTTTAGACAAAAACGGTTAAATTTTATTATGAGGCGCCAAAACAGTGGCATTGTGCAGTTACAGGTTTACTCTGGCTGAGAGCGCAGAGCGTAGAATTCCTCCTGAGACAGTAAGCATTGTGACATAGAATGAATATACCCCTCTGCAGATTTCTGGACTCCTTGCTGTCATGGTCGATTGGAGTTGTGGAGAGGGCATCAAAATAATAAGCGCTGAGATTGTCGACAGTGCCGTTGGCGTGAGATCCCTCCAGGTCAAAGATCAGATCCTTCTTTTGGCGTTGCAAGGTATCGTAAGGGGAGTCCTTCTTGCTGTTTCTTTTGGAGTCGCTATGGATAGAAATCAGTTCAAAAATGCTTCTGCCAAAATTGCAGTTGTAGATCACCGTGCCTTCTCTCATCTGGATGCTTACAGCAGAGGCAATTGGGTAATAACATAGAGCATGAAGCTGGGAGAACAGGTCATGGTGTTTCATAATGGATTGAACCCAGATTTTATTCAGAAGATCATTAAGAAAGCTGCGTTTCAGACAGAGGGGAGGGTGAAGGGGCCTTGGGGTCAGGGGAATACCCAATAGAAAAAAGGCCCAGAGAACACATAATTTAAGGGATATTGCAGAAGGAGTCGACATAGTTAACAGATAGAGATCTTTTACTCCGCAGAACGCCGAGATTGGCTTCCATGTCTGCCTGGGTATTTAAATTCCTGGGAATATGATAGAAGGAGATCTTGTGGAATTTAGGCAAGATAAGTCTGATTTTCTTGAGGATGGCTGATAAATGGAGCTGAGAAGGGTTTTTATTGATGTTCAACGCCTAGATAATGATCCTGGAGTCCCCGAAGACTGAAATGGATAGGAAGTTACCTTTGATTGCTTGTAGAAGACCCTGCCACAGAGCAAGAGCCTCCGCTCTGTTGTTAGATTTCCTGCCCAGACCCCAAGCAAACCGGATCACATCAGAACCATCAGGACCCAAGAGAACCCCACCGCCTCCTGCGATACCAGGGTTGCCTTTGGAGGCCCCGTCGAAAAAAAGACAAAAATCATTCAGAGCCGATCTCCACTTAATGAACTCTTGCTCCTCCAGCCTAATTTCCCAATTGGAGTGGACACTAGCAGAAAGGGTGGAGCAGTCCTTATGGTTAGGGACCAGTCCATTCAACCAGAGGCTCTCCTCTCTGTTCAGAGCTTTCCCAGGCTTTTTGGCAGAGTTGGCATCTAGAATTTCTCCCAATAGAGCTTTGACTTTGGCAATGATTCTGGACGAGTTGCAGCTTTCGTTTCTGAATAATCTGTTGTTCCTCTCCAGCCACAACTTCCAGCAAACGATCTTGGGGATCCACAGCCAGCAATTTTTGAGAAGGAGGTTTTTGGAAATACCAAATGGAGCTAATTTATTCCAGGTTTGAAAGAGATTTGGAATGTTCCTAGGGAGCTCGAAATTATCAGAATTTAGCATAAGAGTCCCCTTCCAGACTTCAAGCGCAAAAGGGCAGGTTAAGAGCAAATGATTTGCTGTTTCTTCATCAGACTTGCAAAGATTGCACCAGGACGGTCCTTCCATACCACGTCTGCGGAGATTATCACAAGTGAGAATACTGTTGTGAGCTAACGTCGAGCAAAAGAAATCGATTTTGGGAAGAGAGGGTGAATCCCAAATGAATTTCCATTGAGCAGGATTTGGTGGGACATTCGGAATGGCCATAATACTTTTGTATCCTTCAGCTGCTGAATACGAACCTGAAACAGCTCCCCACCCTCTTTTGTCCTTTGCTGAAGCTTTTAAAGGAGCTTTCCCTTGAAGATTATCCAATAGAGCTGAGGCTTCATCTTCCAGCCACTGAGGGACCTCCCCCAGATGCCAGCGGTCCCAAAGACTATCCTCCGTCCATGCAGAGATGTCCCAAAGGGTGTTCAAATTGCGAGCCTGGAGCCAGTCTTTGATATTGGTAAGTTCTTCCTTCTGACTCAAGGGTTGGTCCCCCAAAATAGGATCATCCCAGATTCTTATGTTCTGCCCATTGCCTGGAATCCAATACAGCTTATGACTGAAATGTTCCAAAGCTTTGATGCAGAGTTTAAAAACAGGAGAGCCTTTGGTAGCTCGAGGAGGCTGGTCCAAGCATCTAAGGCGCTTCCCATGAAAATATTTTCTCCACAGGACTTTCTTGCTCCAACTTAATTTTCCAGAGACAATGTCCCAAAGCAGCTTGGATCCCAAAGCCAGATTTTGAGCAGCCAGATCTCGAATTTGAAGACCTCCTTCCATAAATGGCTTTTTAATAGTATCCCATTTAACAAGATGCAGCCTTCTTTCATTGTTTTTCCCCCCTTCCCACAGAAAACGCCTTAGAAGAGCTTCCATTTTGTTGATGAAGGTTTTTGGGGCAAGGAGGATGGAGTGCTGATATAACGGAAGGCTTGAGAGAACAGCTTTCATCAGAATGATCTTCCCAGCATTATTCAGCCATGAAGCTCCCCAGGCATGGATTCTGCTTTTAATCTTGTCCAACAGGGGCATCCAATGGGCCACTTTAGGAGCGGTCTTGAAGATTGGAATCCCCAGGTATTTGAAGGAGTCCCAGGCCCAGGACCCTTCCATATCAAGAATCCGTGCAATATCTGAAAGTTCCTTAATCGAGCAGTTCCAGCCATAGATTGTGCTTTTTAGAAAGTTGATCTTGCTGCCCGAGACCTCTCTATAAATGTCCAGCTCCTTCTTGAAGGACTTAGCAGAATTTATGCTTGCCCCACCGAGCAATAAAGTGTCGTCAGCAAATTGGGCATGATTTATGTCTTTGACATGATGAACCATACGAAGGCTAGGAAGGATTTGGGTCAGCTGATTATGGTCCAATTGAAAGCTGAGAACTGAGGCTTGAATGGCATAAAGAAGCGGGGACAAAGGGCAGCCTTGTCTAAGGCCCCTAGAGGCTTGGAAAAAATCTGAAGGACGCCCATTAACCAAAGGCGCAATCCAGGGAGAGGCAATGCAGGCTTTTATCCAGTTAATGATGGCTGAAGAGAAGCCCATTTTCTTCATAACCATGAACAGAAATTCATGCTTTACCCTGTCAAAAGCATTTGCCAAGTCAAGCTTAATCACCATACCTTTCTCCTTTCGGTGATAGCTTGAATGAACAGCTTCTTGCACCAGCACAATGTTGTCAAGAATCTTTCTCCTTTTGATGAATCCTCCTTGGTTTTCAGGGATAATGGCCGGTAAGATTTTCTTAAGGTGATTGGCTATAATTTTAGTGATCAGCTTGTAACTAGAATTACACAACGAGATTGGCCTGAATCTGCTGAAATCAGCTGCACCTTTCTCTTTCGGAATCAGGGCCAGAAACGCTGAATTGGTGCCGCCTCCGATCTTTGCACAAGATTGTGATTTCCTGACCATTCTCAGAAGGTCATTTTTTATTATGGCCCAACAGGAGAGGTAGAACCTAACAGGGAATCCATCCGGACCAGGAGCTTTGTCCGGTTCCATACTGGCCAGTGTATTTTTAAGCTCATTCATGCTAATTGGAGCAGTCAGCATAGCATTGTCAGAATCTTGGACACATTGAGGGATCAGATTCATCGGATAGACTTGGGGATCCATTGGTGGATCAATGGGGGCAGAGTAAAGATCTTTGAAGTGAGAGTACGCTGCCCGCTTGATGTCTTCGAAATCCTTAACCACTACATTTTGGTGGTGAATTTCTTTCACAGATTTGAATTGCTTGCGAGCTTCAGCGTGTTTGTGGAAGAAGCTAGTATTTTTGTCCCCAGCTTGTAACCAGAGAGCTCTGTATTTCTGCCTCCAGTGTTCTTCTTCTTCCCTACTTGCTTTGTGGTAATCTTTTTGCAGGTCAACTTCTCTCTGAAGAAGGTCTTGGGTTACAGCAGAGTTCTCCAAAGATAATTGGTGGGCAGCAAGACTGTCCAGGGCCAACATTCTTTTGGAGGAGGGAGATTTCAGCGTTCTAGCCCATTCCTTAAGCCTTCTTTTGAGCCCCCTCATTTTTGCTTCCCACACGTAGAAAGGGGAACCATGAACAGGTCTGTTCCAGGCATCTGAAACCATTTCTTGGAACCCCTCATGCTGAAGCCATAATGAACTGAATCTGAAGGGGATAGGGCCAAGATTTTCTTCCATTGAAAGCTCAAGGATAATGGGTTTGTGATCAGAGGTGCTATTAGGCAGAATTTTGGACGAGGCCATTAGACCGCAAGTAAGGAAAGAGGATTGGACCAGAAATCTGTCCAATCGAGCAGCAATATGATTTGGGCCCACCCTTTTGTTAGTCCAGGTGAACTTCCCAGATGTGGGCTTGATATCCTCCAACTCCCATCCCAACATGATGTCTTCAACCCACTCTCTAGCTGGATCCCTGACCGGGGAGCCTCCTTTTTTCTCATTAGCAGCAAGAGTTACATTCAAATCACCAGCTATGATAATGTTTTCAGGACTGTGCAGCGTAAGATAGGACAAAATCGAGTCCCAACAGAATTTTTTCTCAGAAGGAAGAACAGGAACATATATATTGAACATACTTACTTGTTGGCCGGATTCTTTATGAAGGAGCTTCGTGAGAAGCCAATGGGAGGAGCTATCTTTTTGAATCAGGTCATAGCTAGAGCTATCCCAGAAGGTAGCGATTCCACCGGAGGCACCTCTTGCACTGACAGCACATCCAATACCTTTGCGCCAGAAGGTTTTGCTAACCTGGAGGAGGGGAGATTCCTCCAACTTTGTCTCCTGGATGAGAAGGATTTCAGGCGAATACATTCTCACTATATCTTTCAGGGCATCTTCTTTTAGCTTGCTGCCTAATCCTCTGCAATTCCAGGAGACGTACTTTATTATTTATTGGCTTGGGAGATTGTGGCTCCTTTTGGAGCCGAGCCGTGCTTGCGCCCTGATCTAGTATTCATCATTCCTTTGAGAGTTTTTTGAGAGCCTTGGAGAACGTCCAGATAAGTTTTCTCCTCTCTCTGTTTCTTCTTGGATTTCCGACCCCTGGCAGATTTGATAGGAGTGGCTTGTGAGCTGTCTGATTCATAGGTTCTTCCTTCTGAGTCTTCATCAGATTCGGAGGCCAGGCTTATATGTTCTTCTTTATCTATATTTCCTTCATTGCCTCCTGATGCTGGGGGGGTGGTTATTTCAGCACCAGGTTCTTTTACTTCCTTCATCAAGTCTTCCGGTTCTTCTTGAGTCCCAATGGTTTCTGCATTCCCACCTGAGGAGGATCCAACTTTTGGGTCTTCATTGGTCTTTGGGTTGGTATGAGGCTTCCCCACTGTTCCAGAATTTTTCTTCTCTGTTGACCTAGGGATAGCCTTGCCTCTTTTGATTTCTTTCCATCCTTCCTCGTCCTCCTTGGTCCCGGCTGGGGATTTGGGGCAATTCCGTTGGAAATGTCCGTGTTCATGACATGTTCTGCATTTGAAAGGAAGTTGTTCGTAGTCCAACTTTTGATAGTGATGCCATTCTCCCACTGTAAGTTTAATCGCCTCGGGGAGACCAGCCTCTAAGTCCACTTCCACACAGATTCGGGCACAGGTGTATTGGCCTTTATTGTCAGCTTTGTCGATGAATCTGCCCAGACCATTCCCAATCCTTTGCAAAGATTGATAGCTCCAGCAGTGGATCGGAAGGTTAGGGAGCCGAACCCAGACTGGCACTTCCTTCGGAACATCCACTGAGGGATCGAAGTCCGGGGTCCATTTATTGAGATACAGACCCTGATTTCCCATGAAATACGGTCCATTTCTGAAAACCAGATCTCGGTCTTCTTTGGAGGTGAACTCGAAAATGAAGAAACCTCTACCAACCGCATAACAGATCACACTGTTTTTCAGCTGTGGTCTCCAGTTTCGTTGAATCCAATCATCCGTGGCTTTTGTTGATGGCCAGCGCCCCATAAATTGCCCGACCAGCCCTCTGTCGGCTAGAGCAAGGGCAATTTTAATTGGCTGATCTTCATGCAGGGCTATCTCAGGGACTTCCTCAAGCTTTTTAATGAATTTTGGAACCTCCGGGGCAGGACGTTTCTTCCCTTTCTGTGATAATAAACGACGGAAGGCTTCAGCAGATGAAAGCGGAGGGGTGGGAGAGGATTCACCACCCCCGGGTTCACCCATGACTGCAGCAACGGAACGAAACAAGGAAAACTCAATCTATACCCACAGCTCCCCTGTTAATCCAAAAAACCAAAATCCAAATCCAAAACGCAGCGCAGATGAACTCCTCGCGCACAGCCAGGGAGGCGCAGCGCAGCAATGAAGAGGACAGAACACGGGAAGGGGGCAGTGAGGCCCACCCAGATGCCCAGAGGGCCACGGCCGCCGTCACACTCTCTGGAAACCTAGCAGAGCGTAACAGGCAGCGCGCTCCTTCTTTTCCCCCCAAAATGCTCCCTTGTGAAATTAAGTTGTTAGCATTCACTGCACAACTTAAAGTTTACGTCAGAAGAGTTTCCAGTATTAATAAGACCAAGTGTAAGAGTTTTTCTTGTTCTCTTATTAAAGAATCACAAAAGGCATCAAAAGAGGGGGACTTGTAGCCTATTCCTTGAGAAATGAGGGCTTCTCTAGTGGAATGGAAGGTGGAAGCAAATACGAAGTATGCAGGGCCTAGCTTAGCAAGAATGGAATAGATAAGACTACCATCTTCCTTTTTGACCTTACAACCTTCTAAAAGAAGTCTAAGGGTCTTGAATTTGGACAAAAAATCTTCAATAGAGGAGAAGTTATTGGGGTCCAACGTAAGCAACTCATTTTCAAGCTAGTGGGCTCTGATTTCATTTTGAATGCCAAAAATAATATTTAGTTTTTTCATAGCTTCATAAGGGGAGCCAATTTCTTGGATATGAAATCTAAGATCTTGAGCAATGGACATTCTTATCAACCCTCGTGCTTGATCTTGTTTATTCTCCCATTTAGCCTGTTTATCTTCATCAGTAGGTCTAGATTCTAGTCTTGAGGCTATTCTATAAAGCCCTTTACTTCTAAGTAAGTCTACCATGTAGGATAGCCATTGGAAATAATTGGTGCTGTTAAGAATAACCGAGCATGCACTTTCCATTTTTCAAAATTGAAGCTGTAAAGGTTGAAACTAACTGCTCCAATGGAAAGATCTCGAAAAATTAGGCCGGTTAAAAAAAATGGCTCTGAAAACGGCTTCCAGATGAAGAAGTTATGTGTTTTTGAAGAAAAGTTGTAGTAGATGCCAAGTAGTCACATGATAGGTTGAAAGTTGATGATGAAGTTGTACTTTAAAAACACCCCCCCCCCCCCTTTTTCCAAACTTAATATGATAAACTCACTTTAAAAAAAAATACTACTTTCTGTAACCCACTTTTATAAATAGGTGAGTCACTTTTACAATGTTATTTTAT
Organism: Pinus albicaulis; assembly: GCA_034641835.2. Classification (NCBI taxonomy): domain Eukaryota; kingdom Viridiplantae; phylum Streptophyta; class Pinopsida; order Pinales; family Pinaceae; genus Pinus; species Pinus albicaulis. The sequence goes on from CM076583.1 coordinate 1,050,245,333, forward strand.
GAAATAATGACCAAGTAGACTGGAACTTAAATAAAAGTTAAAGTGACTTTAGACAGTAAGTGACTCACTTTTTATAATGGGTGAGAAACACTTTTACATAAAATAACTTTAAAACATAAGTTATATGTGTTTTTTTTTAAACTTGACAACAAACTTTTTAGAAAAAGTAACTTGACAAAAGGTTTTTTTAGAAAAAGTAAGTTGACAAAAAGATTTTTAGAAAAAATAACTTGACAAAAAGACTTGAACCCAAGACCTCTATTCTCTCAAAGTAACTTTAGACCAAGTGAGCTAGTAAAAAGATTTAGTAATTGTTGGAAATGAGGAAGGGTTTTTTTTTTGCTCTTTGGGGTGTGCCTTTTCCTGCAAAAAACAACCACGCAAACAACAAAACAGGAAAAAAAACAACCCTTCCGGCTGCTTGTTATATTTCCGATTAGTCCGCCCAACAATTATATATTTTTCTCGCTATTTATGATTTCCCGAGATCGCGCAAAGTCGCGGGGAAAGAGCATGCGTAGGAGAAAAATCCCGCCTTTCCGTTTCTGGTTTGCTAGATCGCACACAACGCAAAGCAAAGAGCATACGCAGAGAAGAGGGTATAGATCTGGTAATTAAAAAATGACTATAAACCGAAATAAACATAGGGATAAATAAATACAATTGTAAAATAAAAACTTTATACCTCTAGATCTAAAATGACATAGCTAGGGCACTCGGAAACCTTTTCGCATGAAACTAAAGGGGTTCCTCACTGGAACAGAGGCTCCGGACACAACAAAGCAGTTCTCCCTGCCCGAAAGTGGTCAGAAACAGTAGGTCTGGAAAACGGTAGTTGCATGCAGTCAAAACCGACTTCGGATTTGGATCAACAACAGATGCGGCCCTCAAAACAACTCTAATACCATGTAGGAATTTACAGGGTAAGTTCCTTATATCAAACACCAAAGGTCAGCGCTCACAAATAGATCAGAAATCAATACACCAATATTTGACATGGTTAAAACCCTCAAAGAGGGAAACAGTGCACGGCCTGAGCCAACGCGGCCACTTCAAGAAATTTATTAATATAAAGAAAGAAAATTTACATAAGCTTCTCTCATAACAGTCATCAGACAAATGACTCTCCATGCTCTTTAAATAGAGATCATGGACCAATCAGGTGTTAAGCCACAGATCAAGTGTCGGTAAGACCAAGGAGAGAATGAACCGTTGGATTATAAGTTACAAAAGTACATAGTAAAGAAACACACTTTACCTAACTATATGCTAGACCAAGTTATACTTAACTATTTCCTATGTGTCAGAATATCCTAACATAAGTCTGCTGGACTTTGAGTGAGATCTAAAATTCTACTTTCCCCATATGAAATCCAATGATGTCAAAACCACTCTCAAACATCCTGAGTCATTTCATGGTAATGCTAAAAGTTTAAGTAAAAGGATGAAAATGAAAGATAAGGGAGAATGTCACTTTTACATTTCCATGAAATGCATAGCAATAATAGGGCCATATGCTTGAATATTAGACACCTATTATGGGCTTGTGCCCAACTAAGACAAACATTAAAAGAAAAAAGAAAAATAGGTCCCACTCGTTGCGTTCCACGTGGCTTTACTGTACCAAATCTAACAAAAAAAACAGTTCAAGCCACCGGTTCGAAATGGTTTTTGCCCCAAAACGATCAGACCGGTCTGAATCAACCAGTCTGGTTCGATCCTTATAACACTGCCCAAGATGCTTCGTCTCTCCCTATCTACTAAATTTGTGATGTCTACTAGTCAAAGCATACTTCTAAATATTCAAACTTCTTATTTGGAAGAGATTTTGTCAACATGTCAGATTGTTCATCAGTCGGAATGTATTGTAGCCTCACCACCCCATGCTGCACCAAACTTCTAATATATTGGTACTTGTTATTGATATGCTTCGTATTGGCATGGAACATGGGGTCTTTAGACATCTTGATGCTGCTTTGATTATCACAATTTATAACTGTAGGATCTAATGGTCCTCCAAACAAATATGATAGAAGCTTTCTTAATGAAACTACTTCTTTTCCTACTTCACATGCAACAATATATTCGGCTTCAACACTACTCAAAAACATCTGTATCTTGTTTTCTACTAATCCAAGAAATCATTGTGGATCCCAAACTGAAACAAGCACCGGTAGTGCTTATTCCATCTGTCACACTCCCACCCCAATTAGAATCGGTAAAACCTTTCAATTGAATCTCCTTCCCATCATATTTTAGATAGTGATGAATAGTTCGACGTAGGTATCTCAAAATGTGCTTTGCAACTATCCAATGATCATGACGAGGTTTCATCTGAAATTGACTTAGAACATTTACAACAAAGCATATGTCAGGTCTAGTGTTCACCAAGTACATCAAGGAGCCAATCAACTTTCGGTAACTTGTGGGATCAATAGGACTAGAATCATAACTTCTTAAATTTTTGAGATTTGTGATCATGGGAGTTGTCATAAGCTTGGACTCCATCATACTGAACTTTTGTAACATATTGATTATGTACTTTCCTTGACCAAGGTATATCTCACTAGGTTTCTGCCAAACTTCCAAGCCCAAGTAGTAATGCATAAGTCCTAGATCTTTCATTTCAAATTCAGCTGCTAACATCTTACATTTTAGAATTCTGCACTCCACACCTATAACATATAAATCATCCACATATAGAAGTATGATTACTTGTTCATTCTTCAATATCTTGCTATAGAAGTTTGCATCTATAGAACTTTTGACAAAGCCAATCCTTAGGAGATAGGAATCCATTCTTGCGTACAAGCCCTAGGAGCTTACTTCAAGCCATATAGAGATTTCTTTAATATGCAAACGTGAGTTTCCCTGCTATTTATCTCAAAGCCTTCAAGTTGTTCAATATATACTTCTTCATTTATGGTTCCATTTAGGAAGGTTGTTTTGACATCCATTTGATGGATATTCCATCCCATAGCCAAAGAAACCAAATATCTAATTGTAGTGTGCTTGGTAGTAGGAGCAAACATTTCTTCATAATCTATTCCTTCCTTTTGAGAGAAACCCCTTGCAACATATCTTTCTTTGTATTTGTCTATGCTTCCATCAACCACATTTTTGATCTTGTAAATCCATTTGGAAGTGACAACAAATTTGTCACTAGGTCCAGGAATGATTTCCCAAGCCCCATTCTTCATGATAAATTGATATTCTTCCTGCATTGCTTTCTTCCATTCTTCTTGATGAGCGACTTCTTCAAAAGCAGTTGGTTCTGCTTCAATTAACTTCGTCATGAATGATGCATATCCTGAGTATCTTTTAGGCGTCTTGCTTTCTTTGAATGTGTCCTTTGCTACTTTGTGTCCTTCTGCTTCTTCAAGTGTAGCTCTCAACCAGGTTGGTCTCTTCTTTGCTTCGAGAATGGTATTGAATAAGTTCACTTGGTCCTTCTTTTTCTTGATTTGTAGGCGACTTGTCATGTTGCTCTTCTTCTTCAAATAGTGGTGCATCTTCTTCATCACATTCAATAGGTATATCCTTGGATCTTTTGTAGGCATGCTTTTCATCAAATATGACATCCCTACGAACCTCAATTTGCCTTTCTTCTTTGATGTAGATTCTATAAACCTTTGATGAAAGGATATAACCAATGAAAATACCTTTTTATACTTGTAGAGTCTAACTTCTTTTGCTTTTCTTTTGGAACATAAATGTATGCTGGACATCCAAAGATTCAGAGATGATCTACGCATGGCTTCTTCCTTGAGAATGCTTCTTTTGTTGTCATATCATTAAGAATTCCAAGGACTTCTATTTGTATGTATATTGCTGTCATGGTTGCTTCTCCCCATAGGAATTTTGGTAGGTCTTAATCAAATATCATAGTTCTTATGCATTCTTCAGTTGTTATATTCTTCTTTTCTGCGACTCCATTTTGTTTAGGATTGTAGGGAACCATGAGCTCCCTCTTAATGCTTGCTTTTTTGCAATAAGCTATTAGTTCCTTGGAAGTATGGTCACCCCCATTGTCGGATCAAAGAGTTTTTATCTCTCTTTTTGTCAGGGTCTCAACTTCGGATCTGAACTCCTTGAACTTGTCAAATACTTCATCTTTTGTCTTGAGAAGATAAATCCATGTCTTTCTAGAGTGATCATCAATGAAGGTCACATAGTATAGATGGCCTCCAAGAGATTTATTAGACATAGGTCCACATACATTAGAATGAATGATGTCTAGTATTTCTTTAGACCTTGTATCACTGCTTGAAAAGGGTTTCCTAGTATTCTTTCCCAGGGCACATCCCTTGCTTAGTCCTTCATGATCTTCCTTAATGTTGGGGATGCCCTTCACCATTTGACTTAGAGAGTGGTATTATTTTGTAGTGAATGTGTCCATATCTTCTATGCCAAAGTTCGATGGGAATAATTTCCATGTGAACAAGGGCTTGGGGAGATGGTGTTATGACTCTATATAATCTTCCTTCACGAATCCCAATAACCCTTGCCTTATCAAAACTAGAATCCTTTCCCCAAACCAAAACTTTACCTTCCACAAAAGCAACTATATCTCCTTTATCTTCTAAACAAGGGATGGAAACTAATTTTGTTTTCAAACTGGGACATAGAGAAGTTGAGATGTAGCTTTCCTCCACCTTCTAGCTCCAAAGATGTAGATCCAAGGCCTTTGACTTCATAGCTATTGTTGTCTCCAAGCCCCATTGAATGAGATGATGATCCTCTTGATAATGTATGTAGTTGTCCACTTTCTCCTGTCAGGTGTGTTGAGGCTCCACTATCAATAATCCATGCATTGTCATCATCGAGTGTACCTGTAAATGCAACCAAGAATCCTCTACTCTTGACTCTCCTAGATAGATTGTAGATAATCCATCCAATAAAGCTTCCTCCAATTTTCAAGAGATTGAGTCCCATCTTCAAAAAGCTTGCCATTGAGAAAGTGATCTTTTCTTCCAAGGTTGCTTTCCTTCCCTTAAATGATAGCCAACAAAGTGATCTTCAAATAGTCCTTCCTTCACCTTAGCTCTAAAACGATGTTGAGAAATCAAGGCATGTAGATATTAGGGTTTGATTCCTCTTATCTTGATAATTACTTGTGATGTGTGTTGGCTTCTTTTACTTCTTTATTATGTTATCTTTCATCAAGCAATTACCAAATCAAAAGTGCATGAAGATCACAAGAACAAGGAACATAAGATATCGACACTCAGCGAGGGAAAAACCCTAATTAGATTTAAATGAGACAATCCAATACCCTTTTGACCTAGATAAAGGCCTCCTTCAATCACCAAGTCAACCCTTCCTTCAAGTAGATGAACTCCGCCAAAGTCTCCAAGTGTTAGCATCTCAAATGCAACTTCAATCCAGAATTTCGGCCCCCTAGGTACAAAATTTCGGACCTACAGCTTCTTCAGAAATTTCAGCCCCTGCAACTTGCCCAAAAACCCTAGAAAACTTGCATGTGTGATACAGAGATGCTCCAAACTTCGATTTTGGTTCTTCCTTGAATTAGGTCTTCTTTCCTGCAATTCACTCTTCTTTTTTGTTCTCTTCCTCTCGTAGATCGAACTTGTTGAGTGTGTGCCAAATGAGTCGAATTCCTCTTCTATTTATACTACTTCTGCTGGGTCGAATAGCCCTAATTTGGGCTGATTTCATCAAGTTAGGGCTGACTTGGTGAGGAGGTGAAAAATGACACTTTTGACTAAAAAATAATTTTCTTTACATGATACAAATGCCCAAGAAGAGTCTAATAAATGTGACAATGATTCTTATGACTCAAGGCAAAACCTAGAAGCCTTCAATGGAGGATGTGATCCAAAAAATAAATGAAAGAGCATGAAACCCATGATTCAAAATAATTTTTCTTTTGCAACAAAATTTCTTTCTACATCATGACTCAAATACAATTATGAAGACCAACACTAGTTACATTCTTCAACACCTTGTGAGGGGAGATTTAAATATAAGGCACACTCGGAGTTTCCTTACAAGTCTCAAAGAGAACAATTTTGCATGCTATAAAGGAGCAAGATTTCAACATAATTCTAGCATTTAATCATGGCACAACATAAAAACCCTACTGCACAAATATAATATGAAAAATATAGAAAATAGGCATGAAACTTGCAAAATTCTCCAAGAAACACTTATTCAATTGTGATTCCCATGAAAGCATCTCCATGCTAGAAACCATCTCCAAGAGAGACTTGCACCAAAAAATGATTACATTTTTTCCAAGTCAAAACAAAGATACTAATCCACACTCTTTTATAGAGAAGAGTGATAAATGTGATGATGAAAATGAAATAAGGGGAGCCTCTATTTATATGATGCTTACAACCGTTATTTTTGCAAATTTACAAGTAAAATCCTCATTTCAAGTTTATTGGATTGTTAAACAAATGTGAGGTTTCAAGCCAACCTCATGATAGCTCAAAAACGTAACAAATAATTCCAAAATAACCCACATGTGTGTTGATTTTTTTTGTAGCTTTGGTTGGTATTCAAGTCGGCCTAATTAAAAGAAAAAAAATTTATTTCTTATAAGCACATGTAGGCTCCAATAGAAAGATCAACCTCACCAACTGAATGGGTTTGACCCTTTGTCAAAACCCACCTACTTTGACCACTATAAATGCACCATTCGATCTCCTCCATTTGGCATCAATCCAAATCACAAAATCAATTAGTCTTCTATTCACATGTGTGAATGAGAGAGGAGATTTGAAGTTTGACCAGTTTTAGAAGTCTGTTTGACTAGTGTTGATTGAACCTTCTTTTGATCTATTTGACCACAACTTTGATTGGATTGTTTGACCAAAATTTTGGGCAGTTGATCGAGCTTCACCCTTGGGAAGTTGACCATAGAGTTGACCGAATTTCTAAGCATAGTTTGATCAAAATTCTTGAATTTGACCAAAGTCTTTTTGAGGTAGTTGATTGAGAATTTCTAAGGTTGTTGACCAAGACTCCCTGAGGCAAGTTGATGAAGACTTTTTGAGGTGTTTTGACCATAGCCTTGACTGGACAGTTTGATCGAATCTAGGCAGAGTTGACCGAAAGCCTTCTAGGTAGAATTGATAGAATTCTGGGCAAAATTCGGACCTATTTGACCAAGTTTGACCTTGTTGGTTTATGTGGTCAAGTTGACCAAGATTGACTGGAAAATCATATTGTACCTTTTGCAAAAGTGAACAATTTCTCTTAGAAAAGATTGCTGGTTTTTCTCCCGAGTTTGGGTTTCTCAGGTGAAAATTTTTGGTGTCTCTTGTGCATGGCTTGTCTACTGTGATCTTCACTGTTCTATTGCATTTATTGTTGAATTTTCTCTGTGTAATTGCTTAATGATGTTCTCAAATATGCTAAAGTAAGACTATATATCATTGGAAGTAATTATCAGTGGCATAAAATTGTGCTTGTCAAAATTACCATTAAAAAATCAACAACATGTGGGAGAATAGACTCCTCCACTATGACGTCTCTTTTGAAAGGAACTTAAAATGCCATAAGCAACAAATTGGTCAATGAGTGATCCACACTCCAAGAAGTAGCTCAAAATCCATGGGTATGCCTCCAAATCATGGCATCATCATCAAGTTACCCTACGTCATCCCTCCAAGGAAATATAAGGTGACATGCCACTAATATGCTCAGGCATTGAGGTTCATTAGTGATGTGCAATCCCTTCCCTGCCATCTCAAGGATAACCATTATCATCCAAGCTCCGGAACATGCAATGTCCATCAAGTATTTTTAAGGCCAACCTTGGGGCGTCCTGGGTCCATTTGGGCACATCATTAACAAATCCAACTCCAAGCCTCACTGGCTCAATGCTTCAACATTTGGGTGTACTTCAAAGTGTTAAGTACCATGTGGAATCATCTCATAGCCAAACAATTTGCTCTGAGTGGGCAATCTTACATCAACAAGGTCATATATGCTTTGTGGAATGGGGAAAACGACCTTTGGAATGTTGCTGAAAGGGACGAGAATCAACTCTCAAGAGGCCTCTGTTGCTATGATGACATCATCTCACAAAGCCTTACTCAAAATTAAGTGAAATCTCCATAGGGACTATTACCCACCAAAATGGCTAATCCCACAGGAGAATTTTTTTTCTTACATTTGATAGGCAACTGGTCAACCAACAACCCTTGTCAACCACCATTAGGTGATGATATGCCATATTCCTGCACCACTTGCATTAACTATGTGCTTCTTGTTAGAAAATCAGAAAGGCAAAAAGATTCTCTTATATTGATAATTACTTGTGATATTCTTGTAGTCTTATTATCTTCTCTTTATGTTCTTCCTTTATTTTTGCTTCAACAAACAATCATCAAATAAAAACATGAAGATCAACGAAATCAGATGTAGGCACTCAACTAGAGCTAAAACCCTTCTATAGGGGAAAACCCAGTCAAACTCTTCCACTAGTAAATCAAATTGAGATAGACCAAGACCTTAGACCCAAAAGAATTTCCTCCTCCACCAAGTTAGCCTTCCAAGATGATTCAACAAAACTCTAGTAGTCTCTTCTTGTTCAACAGCTTCAACCTAACAACAATCTAGAATTTCGGCCTCCAACTACTTCAGAATTTCGGCCCAGCTTCAGTACTGCAATTTCTTCCCTTCCAACAACCCAACAACTTTGCACGTGTGAGACAAGGAGAGAGAAAATTCAATTTCTTATGCTTGAGAAAGACTTCCTTCTCCTTCGCCAGGGTTTCCTTCCTCGTCCTTGAATTACACTCTTTTTTTGCTTCCAGCAACTCCAGATCAAACTTGTAATGGATGTGTTCCAAATGAGTCGAGTTGGTTCCATTTTATAGTGGTTTCTGCCTCTCTAATTAGGCTGACTTGTCCAAGTTGAGGCCGACTTGGTGGAGGAGGCCTAAATGATTTATTTTACATAAAAATAAATTTCTTTCTTGATTGACAAAGCCCAAGAAGGGTCTTTTACATTATGACGTAGAGAAGGACACTTGACACAAACCCTAGAAGCCTACAATGGAGGCTTTGGCCTAAGAACCATTGACCCAAGCATGAAAGCCATGCTTTAATAAGTCAATTTCTTTTATAATAAAAATTATTTTTCTTTCTTTTGACAAATACATTACATCATGATTGAAATACAATTATGAAGACTGACACTAGTTACATTTTTCAACACTTCTCACCCACCCGAAATTAGCACTTGGACGAAGGTGGGCTACCATTCAAAAGGTACTTTGATCATTTTGCAGTTGGGGTCTTATACTTGTTTGTTTTTGGGCATTTAGTGTGGATAATGGGGTGATCTAGAAGATTTAATGGACCTTGATCGTATTCTTGTTCTCTCACCTTACCAGGGGGGTTAATCTTTGACCCTAGGCTAGTGGGACCTCCCTTAAGGCCTTTTGGGTTATAGGAGGGGCACTACTTAGGAAGCCATGATTGAGATCGTGTGTTCCATCTTCCCTATATCATACATAACAATTTTCATCCCACATTACAAGCCCTATATCTCATCTTTATTCTTGGGTGCAACTAGCCATTGGTTCTTGGGGATTTGGCACTCATATGTTTATGTTCACATACTTTGAGTAGGCCCTGGAAACTTTGTTCTGGGAGGTTGATGCAACTAAAAGAAAGGGAAAAAGCATATCATGGCCACAACAAAACAAAGAAAGAAAAATCAAAATGCAAAAGATCGTCGGGACATAAGAATTAGCACATGGGAAAAAGCCTATCATGAGCTCTACTTACCTCATATGGCCATCACCCTGTTCTTGAGCCCATGATGCTCCATTACATAAAAAAGGAACCCCTGCATGTCCCAACCCTAATGAGCAATAGACTAACTCGTCTTAAAGTGGCAATAAAACTGCTACATCATACAAAGAAAACTCTAACCCTTGAGCTGTAAGCGATAATACAAGGAATAATCAAGAAGTAAAAGGAACACAAGAGTGGTGGAAAAACCAAGTCCCAACTGGTAATTCATGCATCCACAAATTCTCCTTGCTGACATTTACACACTCAGGATGTGGACACCTCCATCAACTTATCCCTTTGACCATGGCACTTGGCCACAAAGTCTTCTCCCGTCCATTACCACATTATTATTCTCTAGCACCTATCAATTGAACGGTGGACTAGGGAACTCTGACTTTGCTTTAGGCGCTGATGGACTTTGACCCAGATTTGAGGATTCTTCAGGATCACACCACTGAACGTAGCATGCCCCCAGGCCTTGATACAACTTGATGGGAAGAAGCTAATTCAGGGCCTAGATGAGGATGGTCGAGGATGGTCTCACACTAAGAGACTAGGGAGGGCTTGTTGCACCAGAGGAAGCCATAATGTTGGAGAAAGGAGGCCCTGCTTAACAGATGGAGACCCATGGAAACCACTTTATGGTACCCCAGTTGGATCTTAGGACCGCACAGGAGATATTGAGGATCAACCCTCAAATTTTGGACCCTATAGGCATCTATACCTTCTTGGACACCTCATTAACCTTGGACATGACATTTGGAGTATGAATTATGGATGATGTCAACAATAAAGCAAGCTAAGGCTCACATGTGTTGGAAAATTAGGCTTATTTCATTGTGAGCTAATGGGTTGGCTTGTAATCAAAGTGCATCTAATGATAAAACTTGTTTTTAGGGGCTTTATAGGCTAAAATTAGGAGACCAAATCCTCACATAAATAAAGGATAGGCTCATGTCATTTCTCATCATTTTCGACCCTCTTCGAGAAAGCCAACCTAGCTGAATTGTGCTCTTGTATCTTGTGGAGATGTGATAGCTATTTCTTGGCTTTGGAGATGTCATTTGGGAGCAATAAAGGACTTGTTCATCATTCTATTTTGTAAGTGTTCCTTGTACTTGATAAATCTTTATTATTTGTGGCTATTGTATGGAATGGTTGATTATCTAGGGTTTCTATGTGCGAATTTATGGTTGGAAATTATTCTATGGACTCTTGATGATAATATTGCATGCATTACCCCCTTATAGAATATGGATGACAATCCCATGGGTGAATTTTTAAACTAGCTCTCCAAGTTGATTTTGCTCCATCACAAAAGTGATAACTAGGGTTTCTTATTCCCTTACTCTTTTGCCTTGGTTTAGCAATATTTAACATCCCGTAGATTGCATCACCCAAGGTCAAGGCATTGGCCTCATATTGCGTGGTGAATCATCAATTGAACGGTGGACTAGGGAACTCTGACTTTGCTTTAGGCGCTGATGGACTTTGACCCAGATTTGAGGATTCTTCAGGATCACACCACTGAACGTAGCATGCACCCAGGCCTTGATACAACTTGATGGGAAGAAGCTAATTCAGGGCCTAGATGAGGATGGTCTCACACTAAGAGACTAGGGCGGGCTTGTTGCACCAGAGGAAGCCATAATGTTGGAGAAAGGAGGCCCTGCTTAACAGATGGAGACCCATGGAAACCACTTTATGGTACCCCAGTTGGATCTTAGGACCGCACAGGAGATATTGAGGATCAACCCTCAAATTTTGGACCCTACAGGCATCTATACCTTCTTGGACACCTCATTAACCTTGGACATGACATTTGGAGTATGAATTATGGATGATGTCAACAATAAAGGAAGCTAAGGCTCACATGTGTTGGAAAATTAGGCTTATTTCATTGTGAGCTAATGGGTTGGCTTGTAATCAAAGTGCATCTAATGATAAAACTTGTTTTTAGGGGCTTTATAGGCTAAAATTAGGAGACCAAATCCTCACATAAATAAAGGATAGGTCTATTTCCATTTTTTATCATTTTCTAATTCTTTCTAGAAAGTTTTAAAACTATAGCTGAATTGTGCTCTTGTATCTTGTGGAGATGTGATAGCTATTTCTTGGCTTTGGAGATGTCATTTGGGAGCAATAAAGGACTTGTTCATCATTCTATTTTGTAATTGTTCCTTGTACTTGATAAATCTTTATTATTTGTGGCTATTGTATGGAATGGTTGATTATCTAGGGTTTCTATGTGCGAATTTATGGTTGGAAATTATTCTATGGACTCTTGATGATAATATTGCATGCATTACCCCCTTATAGAATATGGATGACATTCCCATGGGTGAATTTTTAAACTAGCTCTCCAAATTGATTTTGCTCCATCACAAAAGTGATAACTAGGGTTTCTTATTCCCTTACTCTTTTGCCTTGGTTTAGCAATATTTAAGATCCCCTAGATTGCATCACCCAAGTTCAAGGCATTGGCCTCATATTGCGTGGTGGATCATCTTAAATTTCATCTTTTCTTCCCCTTCATCTCATTTTTGGGCTCTTAAGGAAAGTTGCTAGCTAGGGCTAGGGCATTTTTCTCAACTAGGGTTGAAGGAGTTCCTTGGCAGAGGGATTCAACATGTGGAGGTGAGGTATTTTCCTCAAAATCAAGTCATTCACGTGGCTAGTTTTTTAATTTTATTTTAGGGCAAGCGTCCCTTGCCCTAGGTATATTTTGCCCCAGAAAAGCCCTAGTATGACTTATGATTCAACTTATGACTGATTGAAGGTTTCTTGTTCCATAGGTTGAAGGTATATGCTGTTTGTAAGCCTTTTCTTGGCCTTGTGATTCTAGGTTGATCGTTTTTCCTTGCTATTTCTCAAGCCAAACCCTAGGCCATTTTGTGCCCTAATTAGACATGTTGGATAATGTGAATTGTCCTATTATGCTTGCTAAGCCTTGTTCTTAGGTTAAGAGTTTTCCTCCTTAAGCCTATCTTGTCACCTTATCCCTTGTACTTGACATATCCTTGTAGGTGACCTACTATAGGGAAGCCTCCCTAGTGGTGGAAGTCCACAAAAGAGCAGGAGGTAGTGGTTGTGGTGATAGTGGGCCTTACCTAATATTGTTGCCCCTTGGTTTAGTTCTTGCCTTGTGAGTTCCACTCACAAGACCTGCTAGATTTTGAGGCAACAAAGACAATAACCATAGATGCATCGTACTGGACCATATCTAATGCTAGGGGCACAATAATACTTCACACAAAGACCACCTTCAAATGTCTAACTCGATCAAGCCCGTAAACAAGTTACCTCCTTGTGTTAGGGTCCAGGGATGGTTAGGTCAATAACCCTATCAGATGTTTCTAACCCGTAAGGGAGGTGGCATGTCCCAAGTTAGCCCATCAATCCATAGGTGTGTGTTATTCACAATCACTTAGCCCCATCTAAGCATAGAGGTGCTATAGCCATGTGACCAGGCGCTATAGCTTAGTACAATCACTTAGCCCAATTCTATCTTCAATTAACTATCACTTTTAAACAAATTTAATCTTTCAATGACAAATGGCAATTGTAGATAGAACAGTAAAAGCAATGTACAATAGAAGACTGTCAAGAGCAATAACAAGATACACAAGATTTGGTCAAAGACCAAGGAAAAACCACACAAGGGGGAAAACCCTTTCCAAATTCTTCTTCTATTAGATTGTCATCAAATGTTCAGCAGAGAGGTACAATGTTCCAATTCATCAATAAAAGAGTCAAAGGTCAACAACTTTGACTATCCATATCTACTAACCAATATATAATGAGAGATGAGCTCAAAAGTCAAATTTGATCCAAAGTCAAAATCTAAACTTTTTGGTCAAAGCCAACATCAGTCAACAGAAGTCAAAGATGCCCTAGCCAGTCAACTTTTAGCAGTCAAATATGCTTCAAATCAGCTCGGTCAACAGTCAAAATATTTGGCCTTCCTTGCTGGTCAAAGTCAAGTCATCACAGTCCCAGAAGAGCTTGGTCAAAGTGTTGAATAGTGTAATTAGGTCAGTCTTCATGTTGACTATGTAATTATGAAAAGAAGTCAAAATAATAAAATGTATTTGCTTCATGGGTTTCATGAGCAAGATTTGTTATGTAGATGGACTTCTTCTTGATGTCCATTAGGTTTTGTGTCCTCTAGATATAAGATGTAATTAAGTGTCATACATGCTCCAAGACTTAGCTGGAAGTCTAGCTCATAACTTCCCTCAATCAATGATGAAAGACAAGCTGTAATTACAGTGGAGGTTGCCACATTAAATAATGAAGATATCTCACTTCATGTTGGCCTATTCACAATGAGCAAGTCGGCTGGATGGTCGGCCTAAGAGCTGACACAGTCATATATATATATATATACCTAATATGCGGATCAATTGGAGACAAGTTTTCGGTGCAGCAAGATATAATACAGCGGATAGGTCTGAAGTAAATGCAGACGATTCACGAGCAGATGCAGATATATCTGAAGTAAATGCGGACAACACAATTAATATGTATCACTCTGAAATTGCGGGTAAGTCTGAGCCTAAACCACCGCAGAGATAATAAGGGAATTGCGAACAACAGAGACTGCGGATATTACAGCAGAGGCAGCATACATATATATACATAAAGATAGTATTCAGTGCGGACTTATAAGAGGAGAACAGTAGTGTGGAAAATGGATGAAAGAAGAATAGAAGTGCGAATAAGAAACAATGATTATAAGAAGAAGCAGGAGTAATAGTGAGGAACAGTCCAAGCAAATCAAATAGAAGCATACGCAAGGTGAAGTTCAAAGTTCTGGAAGATCTAGGTCTAGGGTCTAAGTCTGGGTTTTGGTACTTGTCATTAGAGGATCAATAAGAAGAATTCCTTGCGGGTTTTCCCTTTTCAAGAAGGAGAGGTTTTGCCCTGGCTCTGTGAGCCTAATCTTTGTGTCTTGTGTTTTGATAATTGATTTGATGAAAGATTAACTTAACCTAAAGAAGAGAAGACATAAGTACATTCACAAGTAACTATCAAGAAGAGAATTTGTAATAACCTACAGCCTTTCAAATTCTCAACACAAAGGAGAGAGAAAGCTGCAGTCAAACTTCAGTCAATGGACCTGCAGTCAACCACAGTCAAACATCCCAGAAAATTTCAATCTCTCCACAGAAAAATTTGGCCTCCAAAAAATCAAAATTTTGCAAGTCAAAGTGAGTCAAAATGGCAAGTCAAACTTGGTCAATGGTTGCCCAAACACAAAGTCAATGCATAAAATTAGAATGCCCTTCTTCCCTTCACATGTGTGAGCTAGGCTACCTTGCTTCAGACCTATATGAACCAATCACAAGAGAGAGGGAGAGAGAACATGTGTTGATGTGATGTCCAAATGAGGTTGCCTTGATGTGTATTTATATGCTTCTTTGGATACCCAATTATGACTTTATGCCAACCTGTACATTTGTTTACTTGTGAGTTTTCCATTAAAAATAATATTTTTCCTTGACCAATTAAATTCTTCCAAGGGCAGAGAGGGTCTTCTTTGTATGAGGAAGACTGTCCAAAGGAGGGAATTTGTCCCTGAGCTGCCAAATTAGCACCATCCTATAAAGTATTAAATATAAATCACAAGATAATAATGTTGAGCCAATTGTAGCCTTCTAACTATCACCTAATTTTGTTCAAGATTAGAAATAGATGCTATCCTCTTACTATTGGGAACACCCACTAGTTGCATGCCTTTTCCCATTGTGCAGAGGAGTTTCCATGGGGGATGTCTCTCTCCTCTTGTAGAGTTTGTTTCGGAGGCTTGGAATATCTAGTTTGATTTGGTGTCCATGATTTAAATAAGATTAAGAGTGGAGAAAGGTCTGTTTAGCATTTGAGAATATCACTATTGAGGTCAAACCAGTGTTGCAAACATCCCGATTTTATTGCGAAAAAATTGCGAATTCATGATTTTTTGGCTTAGTGGATGTTTGCCAACTTTTACCTATATTTTGGTGGTATCTTAATTTCGCTGACGTTTTCCCACTTTTACCGATATTTTCTTGATTTTTACGATTTTTTGGTTTTTTGGACCCTTGCCAATTTTGTCCTGATGCTGATGTTTGCAACATTGAGTCAAACTGAATGAACATAGACAAATGAAAAATATAAATTCTTATTGTTAGTAGATTGCTATTGATGTTATTTTACTGAATACTGAGTATTTCATTTGTATTTCTCAGATTGAGGTTGATGGCTGAAGCAAAAGAAATCGAAGAGAGGATTAGGAAGGCAGAGATAGATGCAAGAGCTAGGAATATCAGCCATAATGTTCGCTGCACAGAATGTGGCAGTCAGTCTATCGAAGATTCTCAAGCTGATATTGCCATTCTCCTCAGAAAAGTATTTACATTTTTCTCCTTTCAAACAATTTTGTTTTGTTCGTCAATTTAGTTTGGTGTTTAGATTAGCTTTTATCTTCCTCAAATTTCCTCTCTTATTTTTTGATACTTAGGGCTTAACTTCAATATGTTTACAATTTCCAATTTCCCAACATTTTAGAAGATCACATCTACCACCAGGCATAGAAACTAAGCACAAAGCAAAAGGAGCCACTTAACATCTCAAAACCATCTAGCCAGATGAGTACGGAAGAGAGGGAGGACACTTTCACGTCAGTTTGGGGATGTTTGCAGTGTTTTCTTTGTGGGATGGCATACCTTCATTTTCATACGTGTTATGTCATGGACTTGCAATCTATCATATTCTTGGTTGATTGTTTAAACATTATATTGGCTACTGCATTCCCCTTTACTGCAACGGACAAAGACTTTGCAGCCCTACAATTTCCAAATGCTTGCATTTTTGGGCATTACACATTCTATTGTGAGGTGTAAGTGGATCCTCCTATGCTCAGAGATATTGTAACATCCATTGCTGTATTTACTATTGGGACATATTGCTGATTCTGGTATTGCACTTATAAATATAATTGAAAGTTAGTCTTTATGATGGAGCTCCACATTTAAGTATCCTCACAGTAGAGTATCACTAGCCTCTGGTATGGATGGTGTCCATTGAACATATGATAAATATTTTGGTACATCTGTTGGGAGTTATTTGGGAATATACACACCAAAGCTGCTATGTGGAACAACAATAGAACTAATGATCAGGCATGCCGAGGTGAGTGCCGAAGAAGCAATGGGAATTGACATAGCTGTAACATGCTTATGACAGTATGCATGGCAAGCCATATAAAAAAATGAAGGAAATGATACAAAACCAATGTGCAAAATTCAACCAAATTGTATGATCTAGAGGAATAGTTTTATTCTTGATGCAAAGGTGGTGAAGGATGGTTGGCAATGAACAACTACTTTGTGAAACTAAGCTTTTAGTTGAAAACCATTTGACCGTAGATAAATTATTTTCTTATTCTGGTTTCCTTCAAGTTATAAATCTACAGTCATAGTTTATTTAGCACCGTTTCTAGGTGTTTGCTTTGGCCAGATATAATAATGGACCTATGTATTTTGTAGATTCCTGGTTTGGATAGAAAGGAAGCTGCCAATTAATTTTTGATGACTTTTTGTTTTTAATTAAAGATAAAATTTAATATATCCATTATGGGATTTGTAAATTACAATAATTCCATGGTGTCCCTCCTAGACATGGGTTATGCTTAATGTTACACGAGGATGCCTAACCCTGGTGGTTGACACATATCAGCAGGGGCTCTTACTGCATGTCCTCCTTTTGGGGAAACTTGGGGAGATGTAGAGGGGATGTTTCTGAAGAAACGGGACATGTTTCCCTTTTATGGGGGACTACATGGTATGCCTCCTTGGAAAAGGGGGGCTACTAGGCATACCACCATGATTTTTGCCCAATGACCTTAAGAAAAGACAATTGTTTTTTAAAATTTCAAAATAATTAAAAACCCTAGAGAGAATGTTGATATTTATTTTGTGCTTTTATCTCTCATGATTGTGGCTTGTCATTGTTTCTCAAATATTTAAATCTATATATTTTTAGTATTGTTTCCTAAAATATTGGGGGTTGTCCCTGTTGAAATTCTATTGTTGCAATGACTAGAGTAGTTTTTTCACAATTCGTAACTACTTCTGTTGATACAATTTGTTCCTTTTCATACTTTAATCAACAAGTAGCTATACATGAAAAACTTCAACCATTAATTCTACAGCAAGAGCAGTAAATAGAGATCACAGTAGACAATGAACAATAGACAATAAGAAAGGGACAAGAGACACCAAGATTAGGCTCACAGCCAGGGAAAAATCCACAAGGGGAGAAGCCAAAACTTCTTTCCCTACGAGAGAGAGATTCTCTGCATCAATAGTACATCAGAATGTTCCAACAATTCCAATTTAATCATCAACCAAAGTATGCTCATAGAAGGAGAGATAAACCTCTTCTGACCAATGAATAAGGTCTGCACAAAGAGGCCAAAACTTAGGTCTGTAGTCACTGTTATAGGAGGCCGAAATGCTCTCTATAGTCACCACAGAAGCTGTCAATGGAACTGTCCAAAAATTTGGCCCAAGATTATAAGAAAAACCCTCGGTCAACTTCAGGTGAATGCCACATCAAAAGAGCAAACCTCCAATCAGGTTCTTCTGTCTTTTTCGGCCTCAAAGGATGAACAGAACAGATGTCAAAAGGTGCTGAAATATCCCAAGTCAAGAGTAGTCAATAAAGGAGTCAACGCAGCTGTAATGATGCCCCTATCTGCCCTTCGCACGTGTGAACAAGCTCTGTGATTGCAGACTGAATTGTGTTGTGATAATACAATGAAATGAGTGCCAATGAACTCATATAAATAGGCATCATGTGAGGGCTAATTAGACCTAGTAGGCCGACATGAAGACATTCTTGGAGCCGACTTGTAGGTGTCAAAAATTCATTTCTTCTCCGTGTTTACAATGAAAAATGCCGACCATAGCTACATTATTTTTCAACAGTTCCCACCTGTTTCTTAGACAAATTTCCCTGTTCCGACGTCCCTGCATCTTGTAAACATGGTGGTAAATTGGTTATACCAATTAAATAGCCTGAATTGTATGAATTGTTATTGCTAAACAACTAACTCCTTTATATTTCGATCTTTATGTTTTTAATTTTTAATTATTTTAATCTGATTTTGAGCTGGTAAGACTCAGGGCTTAGCTATAACTCTTCACTTATTATATATGCCTTGATTCTTTAAGCACATAACAATAAATACTAAGTGGAATGTTTGGTTCCTCAATTCCTTTTTATTGCAAGGAAAACATCACGGGGAACCCATGGGATGCTTTCCTATATTCATGGACGGCATCCCTAGTAAACATGTCGATGTAGCCTAGTGCACTTCACCTAGGGGTATTTGACCAGGACACCTGTTGGCACAGAACTAGCCAAATGCCCAATAACATCGGCAACAATTGGTTGAGCTAACCCATCGGGCTAAAACATTCTTTAATCCTACCCGCAAGCCTTTCCTCATTCTTATCCTCTACCTTTTCCTCCCTTTTCAACAATATTTTGCTTGCTTATTTTCAATCTTCCATCTGTTTATCTTCTTCCTTGCTCTGAAACTGGCTCTTGCTTTCCCATTCAAGATTCTAGGGTTCGGATTTTTCTTGTTTGGTTTGCAAATTTAAGTTGCAATTATAATATCTGTGCACAGCCAGTTCTTTGAAAGATATTCAGGGGCAGCTTGTTCACCTGTAATAAATGACAGATTTTTTATGAGGTCTGTTACCTCCCGACTTGAACTTAATGATAAAATACCAAATCCACACGGTACAACCGAAGAGGGAACTATTAGGATTGCCACCATTGTCACCTAAGTAACCTATCCTCCTCACTTTAGGTGAATTCTCCCTCGGTTCAAGGGGGTATCCCTAGTAGGATTACTAAAGCTAAGCAATGAAGCACAAGGTGATATGAGATTAACTTTAGTAAAACAATATATATATATATATATATATATATATATATATATATATATATATATAAGACCTGATACGTCACCTCGCCATGGGCAATGAGATGGCTGCAGCTCCCCACTGACCTCAAAGTTTGTGCATGTATGCAAGGGTTAAAATCATGATGGAAGGAAATAAAGTTTAGCTTGTGTGTGTGTGTGTGTGTGTAAGGATTAAAAGCGTGATGGAAGGAAATAGTGGATAGTGCCAGTCCCATAGGGGCAATGGAGTTGAGGGGGTATCTAAGAGGGCTTATTTTCTTATGTGTTAGTAATGGTTTTGGAAACATAATCCTCATGGAGTATGTGAAATTGTATTATTCACTTCAAAGGAAGGCAAATAGTCACAACTTACAAGTGAACCTGAACAACCACTGAGAGTCTAAGAGGCCACTTGGAAGATGAAACTAGGGGTAATGAAATTGTATTTATATGTATCATATTAATAAATAACACATCTCATGCTTATCAATCTCTATTGCATTTTGTGTGTGAGTTCTAATAGTGGTATCAGAGCACAAGTTGTTGATTTTGTAGCTTTGGAAGGTCTTCTGCATAGGCTTGTGTTTAACATGTAGGAGAAGAAGTCCTCTTTTGGTGCCAGGTGGTTGTAATGACCCAATTCGAACTATAGGGAACATAGAAATATTAGCATGCATATGATAACTACATATGCATGTATCACGTGTACTGCACTAGTATATGCACTAATCAATTATGAAAAGTCTCAGTGTAGGGTAATGAGTGAATTATTGAAGTATTGAGTAAATAACTCACCAGAATATAATGAATGTACTGTGAGGTAAAAGTTATACATACCACTATCATAATATAACTAATATTTTGTTCAAAGGAAAGTAAAAGCATTGACTTATGCAAATAAAATATGATATTTTAATAAAATCCAAGATATTTACTAAATAATGATATTTAATAATAAATCCAAGATATTTAAGGAATCCAAGATATTTATTAAATGATGATATTTAATAAATCCAAGATATTTATGAAATAATAATCTATTAATATAACTCTAAGATATTTATAAAAGAAGAAGATATTTTAATAAATATTTTGAAAGGATATTTGACTAAGATATTTATTAAAAGGGGATTTGTGTATAAAAGGAGAAGGGGGGGGGGGGGGGGGTAGGAGGCGGGGGTAACTTGATGGGCATGAGTCAGTGAGGTGGGAAACCCGGATGCTGTCAGAGGAGTTCTAACTATGGGAGACATGAGCAGTGAGTTCTAACAGAGTCATAGAGTGATCTTGATTGTTATTGGAGTTTTGGGCACAAGGGCCAGAAGACTTGTCTTCTGGATTCTTCTGGATTTGGGGACTAGAGAGGTTGACCCCAGATAGGCTGGGCGGAAAATGGCGGTTTGGTAACGGGAGCAGGAGCCATGACGGATCAGGAACATCTTCAAACATGGTTCCAGGTAAGTATTAAATAGTGATTTGATATATGTTCTGCTTCAAAAAAAAATCCCACTCTGGATTGTGTAGTATAAATTTTGTTAATCATTTTTAATTCTGAAATTTAGGTCCCTACACATGGTATCAGAGCATAGTTTCAGAATCTGGGGATCTTAGGGTATTTTAAATCATTTCTATGGATTCCAAGCTTGTGTTGCCTCCATCTCTTCAATATTTGCTGCCTTTGATCTTCTTATAGCCAAATAATTATAATCAAAGAAAATCTTCTGTCTCAAAGCTCAGTGCAAATATTTCCTGTGGGTACTTTTGCAAGAAACCTTGGTACTAGTGGCTGCGAATTTCGCTGTCAATACTTAAGTGCATATTCATCTTAATTTATTCCATATAATAGTCATTGCACAAGTATGAAGTCATTGTAATACATACCAACATACAACCTTGTCAAACAGGCACATCACACTTTGTAATTTTATGCACAAGGCTAGCGTACAACCTTCAACGTGTAACTTTTATAGGTATGCTCTCGAATCCTTGTTTATAGCTCATCATTCCCTTCGATTTTCTCTTAAGAAATGACACATAAGAAAAGATAGATACGCAGCCTGAGAATGTGATGGTGGTTGCCTGCAAGAAAAGACCGACCCTTAAATGTTGTTCTGTCCACTAATTCCAGTTCCACCAAAATTGTGAAGCCATCAGATTTAGGCTCTACGATCAATCCGAGCTCAAAACAGTCATGTATTTTGTTTATTCCTTCACAAAACCGAGCAAACAGAGGTATAGCACTGAGGCAGTAATCCGCGTCGGATTGAGCCTTCAAATGCCAAGTTTGTTGGAGGTTCGAGCTCTAATTTATCCACAGGTCCGAGCTTACAGGTGCTTGAAAATCACCACAGGTTTACAATTCCGATTTTCCGATCTTCGACTCCTTTTAATTGATCTTCGATGTCCAAGTAGAAGAAAAACTCAAACGCATATATATAACAGTTTTATGGCCGTCATAGAATGCTTTACAACTCAATCATATGTGAATGCTTGAAACCCCAGTGTTTTATCGCGAGATTGAAGGGGGCTTGTTCTAATGTTCAACTTTCCACCATTAGAGAGGGGCTCTCACGTCTCCTTCTTTTGCTCACTTAAAAGGGCTCTGCTTGAAACTGGAGATGGGAAAGGAGAAGACTAATATTATGTGTTAGTTTCAATCAAAACTGACCCAGCGTGAGAAATTGGGAGCTGCTGTTGCGTTTGAACTGAGCTTGTCTCCGCACTGCTGAAACTTTCGTGCGACTGTCTCCTCTACTGAATGCGTCTGAAGCTCCAAGGTTTAGCACAAGGTCATAGGCCCTCCCAGCAGAGAAACTGTAACGAACACCGCGTGGGTTTGGATATGTGCAGATTGACTGACTTTCGCACGAAGCCGTGAAGTTGTCGGGAAGGCATATCTAAAAAAAAAGGAAAAACAAAAAATTAGTTTTAGTTTGAAACGTAAGATAGTTTCAACGTAGATGGTGTTTTGCAAAGAACACGATTTTTTTTATTGGAATATATATTTTAATAATATTTAAATATTAACTCCATATTGAAAAATAATATGGACAACTAGGTTATTGGAATTAATATAAAAAATTAAATTAAATTTAAATGATTTATTTCAATATTTTTATATATGGGATTGTAAAAGAGAGCTATCAATAATTATTAAAATTATCCACTCATGAATTTTATAAGTTAATTTTTTGAATATATTTTATAAATTTATTAATGTATATAATTTTAAATGTGTCATGTCTTATTTATTTTATGGATTCTTATAGAATCATATTCATGTTTTGAATTTTAGATTTTAATTTAATAATATTTAATTATTAAATAAGTATGTATGTTATTGATGGACAAAATTATAACAAATTTAGTTAAGTTTTGGAAACTATAGTATCTATCAATTTAACATAGTAAAACATAGTGATCATCGCCTAGTGGAATTTCGAAAATAAATAGTAACATAACGAACGATGAAACTCGCGTGAAGGGATAGGTGATATAGGTTGAATAAATACAACTCATATTCAATTAACATTAATAGCATTCTCAAGAAGAACTAGAATCATTTAGAAAATACATTAACCTTCCATCCCAAGATCAATAAATGACTATTATTATATAAAATAGAAAATGTGATCAGTATAGATAAATGCATGGCTCATGATTATATTTTGCAGTGTATCCATTATGACTTATTAAAAAAATTTAGGTTTTTCTCCAGCCTAACTCCATTTCTTTGATAGCATGTTTGCAACATTGTTCTTGTCCTACTTTATATAAGTCCAATTTAGGCAAATATTACAAAGTAATACTATGGTCTATGAAAACCCATGCATTTTAAGTTACACATCAAATAGATCACCATGCATTAGGACAAGGAGGTAGCGATACCACCCTCCTTAACCTCAGTGTCAATAAGACCTGCCTGCAAGTAACAATCGCTGAAAGCTATACCTGCATATGAGCTTGAATTTACGAAATTATATTTATTAATCTAAATTGTACCTCAGATGCTTATAGCTATATTTAAGTAGCCATCGTCAAATATCAAAGGCAATCATAGAGTCCATGCCGTCGTCATCAACAACCAGACAAAACATCAGTCCAATATAGTAGAGTCCTCAGGTACTATTAGCGGCATAAAACTCAAAATCTTATTTGATATTGGTGCTACTGATGTTTTCATTTCTTCATATGCATTAAATAAATGTGGGTTCAAAGCCTGCAAACAAAACAATTTCAGACAGATAGAAATGGCTTCAGGAGAACTTCAGTCCATAGGTTTAAGCGTTGAGAAATGCAAAGTTAATCTAAGGGTCTGTTTGACTAGGTGGAAAGTACTAGAATGAATGATCACAATGGGAAATAACTTAGTTCTAACTATTTCTCGAGATCTTATGTTGATTCTTGGATATCATCGCCTTTTTTTCATAAATTATAGCAACAATCCTAATATCACCCGAGGTGTATTACTCCGAGTCATCCTTGGTAATTTACCCAAAGTATTCAGTGTTATGTAAATATGCAATGACAAGAAAAGTAGTTTTCGACTTTTGGAAGAAATCGAATCTTTTAAATGACTAAACAAAATTTTATATAATTCGATGTTCGAAAGCTATTTTATTAGAAGAGATGGGATATTTAATGCTAATCTATGTATCAAAGACATATATCAAGCTCAATCCCATTTGATTCCTAATCCACTACTTTTACTTTACATTCCATCCAACAAAGGAGTTGAGATAACTCATGGATATCAGCTGCAAATTTTTCCACAATGAAGTTTAGGATTTTGTATATCGTTCAAGTAAAGTTTGAGTACATTCAAATTATTATATTAAAATAAGCACATTAACATCACTTTAGACAGTAAACTTTTTCTGTGACTTTTAAACATTAGAATGGAAACTACCCTAATTGTTTTTAGGCAATTGAAACATTCCATTCTTCAAGTGACGTTGAGCTTTCCATAAATATCTTACTAGCTGGTAACTATAACCATTGATGATATCAATTTATACAAATATCTTTTATACCGCTTTCCTATGTTAATACTTTAATTACTATCCAAGTATATGTGTAAGTGGTTTAAGGAGTAGAGTGAAGGTTTAAATTAGTAAAGCTGAATATTCACTAAATTGGACATTTTGAGATTCAACCATTATGTCATTGTTAAGATAGATAATTAGTCATTTACAATCGTAAGGATATATCGATGTCTAAAACAAAATAATATGGCAACATAGCATTTTCATGGAAAGGAAAACAATGTGGTTTAGGAAAAAGAAATTAGGGACATTATGACACTATATAAGATGATTGCTAGTAATTATTTAGGCATATATAAAGGTTAGTTGGCAGAGTCGCTCCAAAGAGGTTAACTCTTGAAGAAAGGAAGAATGGTAATGAAAGCATGACTATGGACATTATGGCAAGACCATTAGATGTGGAGCTACAACCACATAAAAGGGGTAAGCTAGTTTGAGGTAAATTAATGGATGAAAGAAGACACTAACTATTCAAGAAATGTTGGGAGAAATCATAAGTAATCAACTTGAGAGTACTAGTATAGTTCACTACAGGTACACATCAATCGAAGACAAAATGGGTGAAACATATGTTAAGATGGTAAGAAACCACCCTGTAAGTTAGTAAACACACTATTAGAACAATACGATATAGTTACCAAGAGAGTGCAACGAAAAGTTTCAAGTTTGATCTTCATTGTTACTATGATATAGTTAATATAGTACCTAGGGAAGACGGGAAAAGAACGAAATGACAAACTTCTGAGGATGATAATAAATGTTAGTTATCATAATCAACTTGAAATATTGAGATCGACAAAATAACACCAAAGGTGAGTGAGTGGAAGTTTCACAAAACAATATAAGAGGTCAATGAAATTAGATTAAAAAGTGAATCCACAATAATATTGATCAATTATAAGATAATTTATGTGCATGGCAACATCTATAATAGTTTCTCCCTCTAATGAGAGAGTCACATTATAAAATTTCCTTAATTGACTAACTATATCCATGGATTATGGACATCATGGAGTATGATTAGGAAATTCTATCCCGTGATGCTTTAAAACCCGAAATGATAAATGGATTACTTTTGGTATCCACTTTATTGAATTTATTTATAAGATCTTAGCCAAGTTGGGGAATAGTAACGACATTTTCAAATGTAATAATTTTATGCATTAAGAAAGGAGGAAATGAAACCATGATGATTAGAGGCGAGAAAACAAAGTCAGTTTGATAATATGTTTTTTCAAATTAAAGTAAACATGGGATATTAGGAATATATGGTATGAGGAAGTAAAAGGGTGTTTCTGTCAAGAAGAATTTTTTTTAAAGATATGTGCAACATGATTGGTAAGGGTCAAAGCAATGACCTATAAGGAGTTGTGAACACTCCTAATTTGTTAAGAATAACAAGTGATAAGCTGAGAAAATATCTAGGTAAATATTAAAGATAATAATTGTACACCATTACAGAAAAAAATACAGAAAAAAAAATGAAGAAGAAGAAGAAAAAGATACATTTGGTGATAAGATGAGGCTTAAGGACTAATGAGAAAACGATTGATATGAAGAATAAGAAGTTGGTATGCCATTGATGAGTTAGGTGTTGAATTAAAGGAGTCAATGAAAAGACTATGATCATCACAATATCTGAAAAGGCCATGATCATATGCTAGTTTTAAACTTAGGTTACTAATTGATATTAAAACCTTGAAATTAATACAAGTGACCAAAACAAATGCCTCCACATATGTAAGTCACACCATGCATAATATGAAAGGCACCCTCAATTGAGAAGCATGCATAAACATTTGTAAAAACCAACATTGATTTTCTAAACACCTTGGTCTATTCGGGAAATTTGAAGAGAACCTTGCTTGAACAAAGTAGACCAAGTATAATGCAAAGTGAATAATGCATTTTCAAGCAGTAACAAATTCCTTCAATGAAAATAAACCTTCCACTAAGGGATCTTTAGAGTAGTCAATTAACTCTTCCTCCATCTCCAGCATAACCCTAATGATTAGCCCTGCAAAACTCTACTCTATGGCTTCTAGATTTTTAAAGCCGAAGATGAGCCGAAATAACATGATAAAGAAGTTGATGTTATTATTATCTCTTTGGATCCAGATTATAAATCAAAGATAATTAGACTTAAAAGACAAATAAATAAAAAGAATTAAAAGATTGGCTGGATTCATATGTAGTCAACCTGTATCAAGAAATTAGATCATGCTTCAACTAAGCAGTAAGTGTTTTGTGCTCTTGTTGCAATTCATTTCGTTTCTATATATGCAATCATAAATATTGGAGCATCCCTCCATTTAGATTTAGAGTCTCAACCTGTGACTTTTATAAGGTTATTATGTATAACCTTTTACCTTATTTTGGATGGATACTTAAGACTGTCATTTTGTACTCTGACATGTAAGAATATATTATTTGCTTAAACATTGCTGGTACATGGATACCAATATGAAGAAAGTTTTGCTTAAACATTATTGGTACATGGATACTGATATAAATTATGAATTATGAATTATTTTATGGATATGGTATCTATAACTTTACATATCAACATAAATGATGAGATAGAAATAAAAGAGTGATTATACTTGACTATTTAAGGTGAAAATGAATTTACAGACCTATTGGATAAACATAACCAAGTATGTTATATGAACTCAAGGATCAATAACGTAGATAGCAACATATTTCAAATGTGTAGAAATTGTTATGTGAGTAACAATTTGCTTTGAATATATTGATACATATGTTATAATTTGTGGACAAGTGTTTACATCGCAGAGGATATCGTTACCTAACCGACCGCGTGATGACAAAACTCCAAGAACAATCGAGATTCACTAAGGTTCCATGATATGGTGTTAACCTTGGTCCTACTAGGAGGGGTGGAGGTGTTTCCCACCGTTTATCCTCCAAACCTTGGAGTCATGGGAGGACTGTGCGAGTCACGCTCCCCTAGACGTGTGATGATGATTGTCGGATGCTTACTAAGGAATCAGGTCGATATAGTTGACGCTGTAACCCTTGAGGTCTATGAATGGTTAGGTCAGTATAGCTGATGCCATGTCATATTCCAATTTCTAGTAGAGGACAGATAGGATGGGAGCAGAAGGGACTAGGGAGGATAGGATGATTCTAGAATAGCTTGGGAACATTGTTGGGGCAAGACGTGACTACTAAAATTTGTAAACCGATAAATGATCAAAACATAAATGTTAAAGTGTTCTCACACATTAAACGAAAATTCAATTATCGTGCATCACCTTTATATGATTATACTAATCACTTAAATACTTAATGATATACGACATAAAACTTAACTTCGGGACGAAGTTTTTTGAAGGAGGGGTGTATGTAATGACCCAACTTGAGCTATATGGAACATAGAAATATTAGCATGCATATGAGACCTGCATATGATAGCTACATATGCATGTATCATATGTATTGCACTAGTATATGCAGTAATCAATTATGAAAAGTCTCAGTGTAGGGTAATGAGTGAATTATTGAAGTATTGAGTAAATACCTAACTCACCAGAATAAATGAATGTATTGTGAGGTAAAAATTATACCTACCACTATCATAATATAATTAATATTTTGTTCAAAGGAAAGTAAAAGCATTGACTTATGTAAATAAAATATGATATTTTAATAAAATCCAAGATATTTACTAAATAATGATATTTAATAATAAATCCAAGAGATTTCAGGAATCCAAGATATTTATTAAATGATGATATTTAATAAATCCAAGATATTTTAGGAATCCAAGATATTTATGAAATAATAATAATTTAATATAACTCTAAGATATTTAAAAAAGAAGAAGATATTTTAATAAATATCTTGAAAGGATATTTGACTAAGATATTTATTAAAAGAAGATATTTTAATAAATATCTTAGGGGATTTGTGTATAAAAGGAGAAGGGGGGCAAACTTGATGGGTATGGGTCAGTGAGGTGGGAAAGCTGACCCGGATGCTGTCAGAGGAGTTCTAACTATGGGAGACATGAGCAGTGAGTTCTAATAGAGTCATAGAGTGATCTTGATTGTTATTGGAGTTTTGGGCATGGGGATCGGAGAGGTTGACTCTAGATAGGCTGGGAGGAAAATGAAATTTTGGTAACGGGAGTGGGAGCCATGACGGATGTTATGAATATAATTCATAACAAATTGAATAAATATAAATAAATGTAAATAATAAATAATTAAGATGGTGATTATTTAAATAGTCATTAGTTATCTGAAAAGGCATGTCTTTTAGACATGCCCAGTCATGAAAGACCACCTACCTAGGTATATAAGCAGGGCCTCATTGTAACATTTCTCGTCACTTATACATTTTTATATATAATAAATTATTATTACAAATACCTCTTGTGTATTTTACAATTAAAGTCAACAAACTATCAATTTTGTTGCTTCAGTGGTATCAGAGCCATGCTGCACAATATAGTCTCACGAGCCTATGAACGTAGTTTACGAGCATATGAACATAGTTTACTGTACAATGTGCCATTACGTGTAGATCTTGAAGAAATGGAGCAGATTAGAAAAATTCAAGAAAAGCTTGAGCAATTAGAAAAGTCATGCACAGAAGCTACGACCCGTTTTAAGAAAGGTTATGAAGAAATCCATAATAAGGAAGAAGATGTTGATCAAAATAATGAATATGAAAAAGATATCAACCAAGATGAGGATCTAGATGAAGTTGGTTTTGATGTGGATGAGGATTATGAAGATCAAGAAGATTCAGATAAAGATGATGTGGATGAGGATTGTCTTAAGAAACAAGAAGATGAACAATATCATAACAATGAGGGAGATGTTGAAGAAGACATTGATGATGATGAAGAAGAAAAAGTGGATTATGGGAAAAAGGATGAAGAAAACCATGATCAAAATGGTGAGAATAATGCACAAAACATTACATTTATTAATGGAGGAGATAAACTTGATCATAATGAAGAAGATCCACCTGAAGATGAAGATAATTTCAAACAAATTTATCTCCAACAACTTCAAAGGGTCGATGAATTTAACTTCGTTGTTGATATCTTATCCACCATTAAAACCCACACTGTAAATGCTGAGAGTAATGATGCTGGATCACCTTCCTTACAATCAAATTTCATTGTTGATTCTTTACGTGCCATTTATGCCCACAATGTGAACAATGATGTGCCTGGTATCAAAAGGAATTCCTTTCCTTATGAAAATCATTCTGGTTTTATTAATTCTAATAATCATTATAATTCATATGCCCTCAAACCTCCAAGTAAAAATACAAGGGAAGCCTTAGCTTTAAGAGTAGTGATATGGGAAGATTTTTGTCTTTCTTATGGCAAGAATGGTGGAAAGTTTGAAATAAATGCATTCAAACCCAGTTCAAAATATCCCCACCAGTTGTTGTTTTTTTTCAATGTAAATGACAATGGGGATATTCTTCGTTTTGTGGAAGCATGTAAATTGCTTCGTAAATCTATAAGACCTTTTTGCAATATCCTAGACGTATTTAGAGATGGGGATTATCATAATTCTTCTGATCGTGCCATTATACACTACAGAGCAAAATGTTTTTCCATTTGTTTTCTACAGGCTCTGCATCAAATAAGGGAACAACTAAAGTCTAGGCTTCTAAGACCGCCAGTTGAATTTGCTGACTCACCAGAGTTGTTGTTAGATACAGTTATAAGCTTAAAATATTTTAGACCTCCGTGGGATAGAAACAATGTGGACTATATTTTGCAGAAGTATACATTTAGTCAATTCCATGAGGAGATGTCTATTAAAAAAGAAAGGGCTTTAGTTCAATATAGAGAAAAAAATGTTCAATTGGAATCAGGGTTGAACGAATCCAAGGCAAGATGTCAAGAATTGCTTGAGAAAATTATAGAAAAAAGACATCAAGGGGATTCTGATAAGCCAAATTTGGAAATAAACATGGATCTCCAATCAAAAGATGCTGAGCTCCAGAATTTGAAGGTGAGGCCTCCACTTTTTCCAACGGAATCACAACAAAATCCTACACCAAAAAGCTCGATGAACGAAATCATCCAAGGAGACATCCGTGAAGAAACTTTTGTGGAAGCCATTGGAAATAAAGTAATTTTGTGGATAGGATTCGAACCCTTGCAACCCTTTTGTTACATAATGAATGTCGGCAATAACAGTAACTCCAATTGGGGTTTTCGGGCTTTAGAAGCTATTCCGGCACCAGCTCTGGAACTCGAGCACGATTATGTTTCTTGAATTTCGAAGGAAAAAAAAACGGCCATAAAATTTAATTCTTATAATTATATCCCTATTGACAGTAGGGTACGAGATATCATGGCATGGGCGCAGATGAGCTGCGGGGAAACTGTAGTGTTTTTTGCACCAATAATGATGGATCAAATTCCCCAGTATTCCCATGGCTCCCGCTGTCTTGTCCAGTGCGTAAACCCCATCCATATTCGCTCCGATATGATTTCCTGCCACCGCCTAGATCAGCCAACTGGTCCTTTTCGCTGCACATTTCAACAATGATATCATCTGCTGTCGGTACGCTGCCTAAAACCTATCAGACGGTTTCCAAACGTCATGTTGTTTAAAAAAAATGATTTGTGGTGTTATATATATGGTATCATGCAAAGATATATTCGGATCGGATTAATAAATTCCGTGGATCGGATATATTCCTGGTAATATATATATATATATATATATATATATATATATATATAGATTGAATTAGTTGTATGAATAATATGCTGGAAATTAGTTAA
Source organism: Pinus albicaulis (assembly GCA_034641835.2). Taxonomy (NCBI): domain Eukaryota; kingdom Viridiplantae; phylum Streptophyta; class Pinopsida; order Pinales; family Pinaceae; genus Pinus; species Pinus albicaulis. The sequence goes on from CM076583.1 coordinate 1,050,276,909, forward strand.
GTTGAACAAACAAATATAAAAAAATTGAACAAAGGTATATAATATATAAATTACATGACTACTATGAATAAAATAAAAATTGTGACTCGTTCCACTTATAAAAAAAATGACGAAAGAAAATGAAGAAAACGGTGCGTGATTAACTTGAAGAAAATTGTCAACTATAAGCTTTGAGGACAAAGCTTTTAAAGGAAGGAGCAATGTTATGAAAATAATTCATAACAAATTGAATAAATATAAATAAATGTAAATAATAAATAATCAAGATGGTGATTATTTAAATAGTCGTTAGTTAACTGAAAAGGCATGTCTAAAAGACATGCCCAGTGATGAAAGGCCACCTGCCTAGGTATATAAGCAGGGCCTCATTGTAACATTTCTCGTCACTTATACATTTTTATATATAATAAATTATTATTACAAAGACCTATTGTGTATTTTACAATGAAAGTCAACAAGCTATCAGTTTTGTTGCTTCAACGGATCAGGAACATCTTCAAACACAGTTCCAGGTAAGTATTAAATAATGATTTGATATATGTTCTGCTTAAAAAAAAAATCCCACTCTGGATTGTGTAGTATAAATTTTGTTAATCATTTTTAATTCTGAAATTTAGGTCCCTACAGTGGTTGATCGAGAGGAGCAACTAATGTGATTTCTTTCCTAAGTTTAACTTAGGAAAAAACACATTAATTAATTTAATTGATTAATGTAGTCTAATTGAGCAAATTTTTAAGGATAAATATTTAAATTATTTAAGTGACTTAGATCTAATAGCAACCATTGATGTAAGTGGGTTAGGATTCGATCATAGCCATTTATCACTTTGGAGATCGAGGGTTAGGGAATTTGCTCAATTTGAAATTATAAAAGGAGCCTAAGGGAGAGGACATAGACAATTATTTTGGAGATACTCTGGTAGTTTTATTCCAGGTTTGCGACAAGTTGAAGAAATCAGAAAGTTAGCAGCAAGGGGTTTTTGGAAGGGAAATTAGTAGAGGTTGAGATTTGGAGAGAGGCCGTGTTTTCCGAGTAGGCCACCAAGTTTTCCGAGTAGGATGAATTTGTGGAGTGAGGTTGAGTTTCCAGCCAAGGGCCATATGGAGCAAGGGAGGCCGAATTCTTCTAGCACGCAGGAAATGTAGGTGAGGGAGCCAAAATTCACAGGTGGAGGCCGAGCTCTGTCAGGGCTAAGTTAATTCTAGGAGGGGGCCGAATTTCCTTAGGTCTAATATCTCTCGGGCCAAAAATCCAATGGGTTTTTTCCAGGTTCTTTTTCTTGTGTACTTTTGAGGGCCATTTTCCTTGTGAGGGGAACCTTGAATTTTCCAAAGAAAATTTAATGATGCAGAATTCGATTGGGGCAAATTTACTTGGTTTTTTAGTGGTTGTTTTCTGATTGATTTTCTAAATATTTTCGCTGCAAAATTATTGAGTTAAAAGTACTAGAGTATTTCTGTTTTGTTGTTTTCAGAATTTATTTACAACATAAAACTAATTTGCTGGGTAAAATATTTTATGGGGATAAAATAGCTACAAAGAAACAAAAATCTGAACTTGATACTTAGAAATTAGCAAGGTATCAGTGCACTAGAAACTTTGAAGAAGGGAAGATCAGTAGCACAAGGGTTATAACGGTAGATTATTATTTTCACCAGAAGAGTTTTGTGACTGAAGGTTTGATCCGAGTAAAATGACCGATACTGGGTTGAGATTTGAAGACTGGTTGGAAGGGGCATCTAATTTCAGTGCATGAAAGGCGAGAATTTTACTAATTCTCATGGAGAACAATGTATATGGAAGTTTGCTAATAGTGATATACAACCAGCATTAAATGCTACAACATATACCACTCACAATTTGAAGGATACAAAAGCTAGATGCATCATTTTGGATATTGTGAAGGATCATGTGATCCCTCACATATTGAGAAAGAACATTGCTTGTGAGATATGGACATCTTTGACAAAGCTAGACCAAAATGATAACCAAAACCGAAAGATGGTGTTGGGAGAGAAGTTGATAAGCACCAAGATGAATATATCAGACATTGTGGTGTGTCAACGGTATACCTCACTAGGATTCATCAAGTTCGTGATGAGCTTGTAGTTGTTGGGGAAGCTGTGCTAGAGGATGAGCTTGCTAAGATAGCCTTGAGTGGGTTTTCTAAACAATGGGCTACCATTGTGATAGGGATCTTAGCACGCGGCAAGCTTCTTGATTGAAACAAGCTATGAGATGACTTCACTCAAAAGGATATTTGGGAGGAGTCATTGTTTGGTGGACAACATAAGGGCAGGGATGAGGAGAACCTTACTCTTGCTGGGAAAGCGAAGAAGGGCAAGGCGAAGGCCAAGCAAAACTCAAGAGGAGGAGCTACTTACAGATTGATAAGAAAAAGGACATGAGCAAATTCAAGTGTTTTTCATGTTAGAAATATGGACACTATGAAGGTCAATGTTCGGTCAAGAAGGGAAAGGGGAAGGCACCTATGGTTACATATGCGCAGATGGATAAGTTAGCCAATAAGTTTGAAAATGAGTTTTCGTTGGTGTCTTGTATTTTTGGTACCATTACAGGAGAGGTTTGGGTTGTGGACAATGAAGCATCTCGTCATATGACGGGATTTCATGCGCTCTTTACCAATATGGCTAAGGAGTATAGAGATCTACATGTGGAGCTTGGTGACAACATCAATTATGTAATAGAGGATGTCACTAGCTTACAGTTCTAGTAAAATTTAGGGAGTCTTGTAGAGGTGAATGAAGTGTTGTTTGTACCAAGACTTGAGAAGAACTCACTCAGTCTCAGTAATGGAGGACAAGGGTTTTGAAGTCAGCTTTGTAGGTTGGACAAGTACTTGCCAGGTGGAGGGGATCTAATCCTAGTGTGAGGCGAGTAATTAGAGGTAGAGAGGCTAACTTGTAGTTGTTGAGAGGATAACCAGTACGAGCCCTAATGCATGATAGTGACAACCTATGTGAGTTACGACACATGAGGAGGATTCACTTGCACATAGAGCTTTGCCGTTGTTAAGGGAGATGGTCACTAGTCTTTCAGAGTTCAATGTACAACAACATGGAGTGTGCAAGGGATGTGCACTTGGAAACTATGCCAAGGCCGCATTTCTAAGTAGCAAGAGAAGGTTGAAGGGTGTGTTCGACTTTGTTGGACACCAAATCTGTTAGGGTTATGGTGTGGAATGTGGAAAATTAATAGAAGTCCAAGAAACCTTGGAAGTTGAATTCAATGGTCAAAATATTGTATTTATTTGTGTATCATCTTTAGTTAAAGGTAATTCACACCCATTCTTTCATTTTGGTTGCACACTCCAATAGTGATATCAGAGCAGTGGTATATCTGCCTTGTTGAATAACTTGAGCCACTAGTTTTGTGGCCTTCTTAAGCGCTCCTCCTTTTTCAAACTTTGGTTTGAAAGCTCTCGCGGCTCCCTATCAGTTTTGCATGTTAATTACCATGAATCTTTTTGCATAATGGTTTTGCAACTGTGTCGACTGCAATAATCTCCTTAGAATCTACATTTCACTTATGTAGGAACTTCTTTCAAGCAGTCCGTCCATGGCATCGAGAGTTGGCGACTAAGCAAATTAGAAGTTGTTGGGTTTGTTACTGTTAGAGTTTGTTATAACGAATGATGGCATGTGGTCAAATGCTCAACATATTTTGATGTGATTCGATTCCCATTTGAAGGCGTTTCACAATTGGTAGTGGCACCTACTAGTGGCGTAGCGGAAGCGTATAGTAGCAGATTCATCTAGATGTTTTTGCTTCATTCACGATTGAAAGGTATGACATTTTTTATTATTCTTCAATTTAAAAAAGTTACGACAAAGGGTTCAATATTTTAAAAATCCCTCCGGATCTACCAAAAGCGTCATCGTCTCTAAGGTTTGTTGTGTTATTGTTGTTGTAGTTCTCATCAAGGCCGTGTATCACTTGTTTAAAAACGACATTCCCTCTAGTCACCATAATTGGCCTGCCGGAAATAGGTGAGGCTACCAGGTGGGGTAAATCAAGAACTCCAAAGTTCAAGTCCCTTGCAACATATGAGCCCAATGTGCCAACGATGGTGGCAGTGGGGGGAGAGGGATTTGTAGGGCTTCTCGTGAGGGGGAGGTGAAGTAGAAGTTGAGGTTCGCATGCCAAGATATTTAGTGTGTGTGTGTGTGATAAGTGTATAATTATCTTGTTTGGAGAGAAAAACAAAGAAAAAATGTAGATCTGCATGGATTGTATTGTATTGCATTTTGCTATCTATCTACATATTTGTCTGCACTCTTTCCATTATATACGGTCTATAATTCGGTGCTCCTCTATGTTATCGCTATTGATTTTGTCATCAAAATTCCTCCACTGCAGTTTTCTTTGAGCGATCGTTTGTGCCATCACTGAGAGTCTACACTTGTTTGGCTTGATGTTGGAGTTCTGCGCTAGTCTGCATGCACATCGACCAAGAAAATGGACATGTCGTGGAATGCAAGTTGAGAACCTCCAATATTTCGAAGTAACTGTGACCACGTGGTTGAGTTCCTCCAATTTCTTAGCATAGACGAGGCCTAGTAAATATTCATCACCGTTGGAGACTAGATTTGATTGCGGATAGATGGGTCGGGTCTGAAGATCATCTTGTGAATGCTGTCATCACTACTGCAAGGCGATCTTAGACATTGCTCCCGCTGCTCTATAGTTTAGATGCAGCGAGCCTCCAAGAAGATGCAACCAATGAATTGTTTAATCAGATGGATAACGAAACTCCTCGAGGCAAACAAGAAAATGAGAACTTGGAGTTGGATTGCAATTACATTCGAGAGATTATAAGTCGTCGTTCATTTTGGGGAGTCCAATACACATTTGTTTCAAAATCCAGAGTTTTTAGGCGAGCACAAAATTTAATTTGCGACTTCTGGCTTTGGCCATCCTTAATTAGCCATTCTTGTTTTCCAAACTCGAGCAGACTGGAAGTGGGAAGCACCATGTTTATTCATGCATCCAAGACCATCAGGATGTTGAAGAACGTATTATCTTATACGTGTTAAATATTTGCGATACCCCTTTGTACGCATTCTCACTTGATGCTGGTGGTAGCCTTTGCACAGGGTATGTTGGCACTTCTAATTTCTTTGAGAATAGAAGTACTTCATTTGGGTTGAGCACCAACCCACAGAGTTTGAATTCAATAGGTTTAAGTCTATTTAGGTTTAGTCTTCCTGCATTACCACCTTTCAAGAGTGGTTTTATTCGAAGGTGTATGGTTTCTTAGTATCTGTAAGTTCAATTGTACTTTTACATTGTAAATGAGTGCATTTTCGGTTGAAGCCAACACCCTTTTTTTCTCAAAGTTGATTGTAAGTTTTTTTTGTTTTCTAAGAAAATGGCCAAATTTGAGGGAGTATTTAGTGTTACTGAATACTTTGATATTTTCTACTGCTGATGACACAGTGAAAAATAGCAAAGTCACTATTGCCAATGTTAAAATCTATCTACATCATGCACAAGAGACGATTGAGTTTCTCCAACTTGAGTCACTGCGACAACAAGATGAGTTGCAGAATAAGAGTTGTCATTCTGAACTGGTTCTTGTTCATGACAACTCCCTTTTTGAGTCTAAAGTTGACTCCAATCAACAATTAGAAATTTATTAGAATAATGATGCAGAGGTTCAACGTGTTGAAGAATGTAACTAGGTTCGGTCTTCATTTTTAATATATTTGTCAAAAATAATTTATTATTATTAAACGACTTATTAAAGCATGGGTTTTATGCTTGGGTCATATTTAGATTAATGTCCCCATTTTGGACTTCTACGTTAGTCATTACAAATTTAAATTGATCCATTTTGGGCTTTTAAATCATGTAATATAGGTTGTTTATTATTTGGTCAAAAGGCTCCTCCATCAAGTAATCTTCTTCAAGGTCATCATCCTTGGTCTCTTCTGCAAAGTATTCAACTCATCTTCTTCAGCAAAAGTTTCCAAGTTGGCCTAAGTAAGTCTCCTTTAAGTCGGCTTCACACAAGTATTCATGTTGACCATATAATAGAGACACACATATTCAAAATGAACATGTCAGCTCATTTATGGAGGAACTACTATATATACAAGTACATGATTTTGCATTACTACACAGAAATTTCGGATCACTCTCAAAATTCAGACCACAATTCAGAGTTATAGTTCAGATCTTTTTCAGATAGTCTCGACGCAGTCTTGGTGTAATGACAGTGATAAAGATGCGGTGAGGATGCGATGATAATTCAGAACTATCACAGCAAGAAGAATCTCACAAGTTCAATGCTATCACAGAGAGAAGGGTCTCACAGGTTCGATGCTATCTATGTTTCAGTGATGCCACAAAAAGAAGCTCGAAAGAACTCGGTGCTATCTCAGTCATGGTGAAACAGTAGTCTCGGTACTATGATGCTGATAGATCTCGGTGCTATCTCAGTCATGATGCCTCAGTGCTACAACAGTCAAGGTAATGAGGATGAAGTTTCAATGCAAGAAAAGGAGATCTCGGTGTCATGATAGTAAGGAGATCTCGTTGCTGACACATTGAAGGGATGACTTGGTGGAGAGAGTCTCTAGTTAGGGTATTGGTTGTCTCATCTTGAATCTACTGAAGGATGAATTTTGACTGGGTTTTCCCCAAAGAGTGGGGTTTTACCCTGGTAGCGTGCCTAAATCTCGTGTCCTTTTGTATTTGTTGTTTGGCATTAGTCTTGATGATAAGAAAAGATAAAACGAAAGAACACATAATAATAACAAGAAACATCACAAGATAATGTCATGATAATAGAAATTGATTAACTGCCATTTCTCTAACATGGTATGAGAGCTAAGGTCATGATCAAAGGCAGTGAAAGAAGATGGACACTTCTGGGTTAATGGATGATAGTGAACTAGCTCAGTCCTAAAAGCACCTTGAAGAAGTATGTGGACCTCACTCTAAGAAGAGTCAAGCAAATCATACTAAGTTAGGAGGATAGTTTCTGTGCTATAACGTCACTGTTTTAGTAATATATACATTTCGGTAATAGTGGACAAGTCTTGATGAACTACAAGAATAAAATCAGAAAAAAAGAGCCTGGATCTTTCTTTGAAGCAAGTTCGAATCGCAGTTTAGGTGTTAGTTAAATCTCAGTAATAGAGTCTCGGTAATATGAAAAGGTCTCAATACTACCACACCTTCGATGATATACCACAATGATAGAAATTTGGATACGTCACAACGATGATTACAATAACAAGAGTTCGGTTTGATCACAGTATTGACCACAGTGAAAAATATTTCGGAGGGAAGGTTTAGTCTCACATTTTCGGTCTCTTTTCACAGTCAAGGTTTTGATGCTTAACACAATTAAGAGCTATGATAGTGACCTCGTATCGAAATGACCTCAGATGAAGTCTCGTTGCCTCCACATGATGTTAATACAATGAAAAAGAAACTCGGTTCTATCATAGTCATAGAGGAGAATTTAGATTATGTAGTATGTGCATAACAAGTGGTTTAGGCTAAAGCATCGATAAGGAGCAATGATGTTTAGGTAGTGGCATACAAGCACATTCAATCTACATCTTGAAATGAAACTGAATCCAATTGCCTACGGAGATCTATCAAAGGTATGAGATGAGAAGCACAAGAAATCAACTTAAGAAAATGCAGAAATGACTTGCTAAAAGATCAAGGATATGAAGGAAGGCATCACAAGAAGGTTTGTCTAGAAACAAAGGCATGTCTTAAATCCTATGTTTTGCCAAGACTCCAGTGCAGGGAGACGCGGGTGCGGGGAGACGCACAGGGGAGACGTGTGGGAGTACCCTCAAATTTTATAGAAATTTCGGGGGTGGGGGGGGGGACTTCGAGGTATATATATATAATTCAAGTTCATATTCAATAATGAAAGCATAAATAGACTAATAGTAATAGCAAGTACATTGATCCACACATCAAATATAAATTCATAATTGAATTAAATAATGACATAAATTGATCCATCCTCATCATTCATTTTGATACATACATCATTCATATGACATACTCATCATTCATCCATTCCATGAGATTCAATAATAAAGTTCAATAATGAAATATTCAAATACATTGATCCATATCATTCATCATTCTATAATCTAGATTGATTTAAAAATTAAATTCATCATTCATCATTCTAGAATCTAAATTAAAATTTAAAAGCAAAACATACTAGTATATATACTAGACACTGAAGTTTGAACACTAAAATAGTAAATTACTAAATGCAAAATTGATATAACTCAGTCTCAAACTCAAAAATACTTAAGAGTGAGGAGTCAATAATCTATTTGAGGTCATTAATATCTAGTGTCACACAAAGTTAAAATTGAAAAGTAAAAACGGTAAATGAGGGTTGAAAATAAAATCAACATCAATGAGTCAATCTCAATGATTGGTCCTCTACATTAAGATTTATTAGACAAATTCGTGGGGGGATGCATCCCCCCTCAAAAGGGGACACCCAAATCACCCCTTTTGAGGGGGGATGCCCAGAAGCACCCCTTTGGGGAGTCGTGTTCCCCAAAGGGGACGCCCAGAAGAACCCCTTTTTAGGGGGACGCCCAGAAGCACCCCTTTTGGGGAGTCATGCCCCCCACACTGGGGAAATGCACCTCCTTGCGTCTCCCCACAACTCCCCAAAAGGGGTGTGTGGGGAAACGCACCCTCGAACGTCCTCCCGACCCGGGTACAAGGGGTGCGTGCACCCAACCTCGAGGGACGCGTTCCCGTGGAACACTACTAACATTCCACTACTATTAATTCTCTTTGGCAAAATCCATTCTACACTACTAACATTTGCTATGAACCAGCTCTCTTGAATCTTAAAAGATTCTTCAAGGGGGTGATTCATCATCTGATGAATCAATCTACCTTATATCTCTAATTGTCTGCATAAAAGGAACCCTAAAAGGTTCTTTGGCAAAACCCTAACCTAAGGGTATGTTGATAATGTATGAAACCCTAAACCAACTTAGGGCTATTAATGAAGAAATTGTTGTTCTCAGGTTCTGGTTAATATATTGATAATGTCGTGTTTGGGATTTTGATATGATCATGGAAGTTCTAACTTATTAGGGTTGAAATGATGTTGTTTGAAATCTCAAACCTTTGAAGTTTTGATATAATAAGGGTTTGCTTTGATATGAACCGAAACCCTAGGTTTTGGTTAGGTTTACAAGCAAGATCCTTGTTATGTAAATTCCTGGGAATTAAACCGTAAGTATATGTTCCTTTGATTAAATCCCTAGCTTAGTCTAGGTCGATATATGTCTGATATATTAATATTGTCTAAGTGTATGAATGATGGTAATCTCCTAGATATGTGTGTTGAGCAAATTTCTAATGGTCATAAGTCCTACGGTTTGGAAACAAACCCAAGTCAAAATTTGAAGTTATAGGACGATGATTGAAAAGTCTTGAGTTTTACATCTAAGCCCTAGTAATGATTAAAATTCTCTAGTATGTGTATTCATCTGAACCTATATAATGTTTGCTGAGAATATATAGATGGAAATTCTAGGGTTTACATCGATCCCTAGTAGAAGCTATTTATGCTATGCTTTGATTAAGTGAAATCTAGGGTTTACATAAAACCCTAGTGGATAGTCTATCTTATAGCTTCCGAAATTTATTAGATACCTTTATTTTTCTTTTGACTTATTTCTAGGGATTGCTATATGACAGAACTAATCCTCTGTCACCTTGATTAAATTGCTGAAGTGATTTAGGGTTTGTATCAAATCTAGGCTAGAAGTTGAAGTATTGAAGTATAGTCTCTTGATCATGTTTGTAAAAGTCTAATGCTTCCGCTACTATAAGATTTCATTATGAGTAACTTCATGCTTCTATAGGATTGGCTGTACTTGCTATCTAAGTTATGCAGGTACATGATATCGGTGGAGGGGTCCATAAGAGAAGTTAATATGATCAACTTGATGAGAAGGAAGGAAGCCATGAAAGATTCTCCAACATCGAAGGAAGAAGTTAAATCTCCCCATATTAAGAGGAAGCCTGGATAGAAGAACTCCTTAATTAAGAGGGAGGGCACAACACAATTTTTGATTGGAGAATACATTCTGGAAGATATGTTGCTATATGAGAAGTAGGAAAAGGAATCTTCCCTCAAAGATTCAATTGATAGTCCTACTGAGATTAGTTGAAGGGCAACATCGAAACCTTGAAGGTTTGCTTTGATTATATATTTGAAAGTGTATTGTTGATTGGGGTTGTGTTTGTACAGGTGAATCTCTCGAAGGTTTTGATAATATGGGAGAGATTGGTTATCCTTGATCTGCTGGATCAAGGGGTGTTGAGGCTTTGTGAAGTGAAGCATTGCCTGGAAAGACATCGGGTCGACACTTTGTTTTGATAATAATGCTGATAATGTGATTAATCCTTGTCTTGAGGATGAACCACATTAGTTGGTTCGAAATGTTGACCAAATCTTGATAATGTGATTAATCCGAAAGACATTTATCTACATTATGGATCACAAAAGTCTTAGATCTAACTTTGTTTTGATGTCTGGTTGGGTGGGTGGCATCGGGTGGATGTGCACCTAGTTCCCTGGGTTGATGGTTAGTAATTAAGCTTGATGATACCTATAGAGGCTGAAAGCTCTAGTCCATCTTATTCCCACCCGGATAGATTGCCTTGGTCAGGAATATAGTCTGTGGCATTGTGGCGCCTAAACTGTTGAGAGACCAAATGGATAGATTGCCCTGGTCAGGAATCTAGTCCATGGTATTGCGGTGCCTAAACTTCTTCAGAGGATACCTACACAGAAAGTATTACCTTAGCTATACGTAGAGCTTCACATACTGCATATACAACACGGATTGACAGGAGGTACGTGACACTCATAGTCACTAGCCAATACCTGGGAGCCCATCCCCTCCTGGGTATTGACAAGGTGTCCGGGTTGGTCGCGAGGCAAGATAGATAAAATGAGACCTTACATGTACCTCTTTAATTAGATATGAATACATCACTAGTTAAGAGGGAGTGTTGAAGAATGTAACTAGGTTCGGTCTTCATTATTAATATATTTGTAAAAAAGAATTTATTATTATTAAATGACTTATTAAAGCATGGGCTTGTTACCACTCAAACCAGTAGGGGACCTAAAGGGGTTCCTAATAGGGCAAATGCTAGGCTAAGGGCAACGGTGGAGGCTTAGCCCACTGTCACCACGACTAAGACTCCCTACTCTTTACGGACTTCCACCGATGGGAGGAGTCTCGGTAGTGTAGGAATTACTTATAAGGAATATGTCAATGGATGGGTGGAAAGTGACCCTGGAAACCCTTTCCCTAGGATGGAGTGAAGAATGGAGCCTGCTTGCTCTTCAAGCAAGGGACTTGGTCCACTAGGGGTAAGGGGTGAGGATTAGAGGGTTAAGAGAGAAGAAATGGGATTATAGACATGGTTCTCAATCACTATAATCCTTGGGAAACTTGGATTCCCAAATGGTCCTTGACAAATAATCCTTATTGAGAAGTGGGACCACATGGGGCCAAGTGGACCCAACTCAAGTACGGTGATGGAATACAACAACCAATGATGTTCCTATACTGGACAAGGTGAAAGGAAAGGATCATACGAGAATATTTACTTCAAAAGGTTGAATTGATCCTGTTGAGGTCTAGCCTTGGGGAAGTTTGGGCAAAATTCGATCCTACAGCTAGGGCTTAATATTCTCGGAGATTCCACTGTTAGAATTGCCTCAAATTCGGAGGAGAGGGAGGGGACCCACCAACACAGCAGCTTGTATGAGATCGGAATTTTTCCTTGGTTAATTCTTGGGAAATTGATGCCCTAGGTGACTTTTGAGGGCTAGACTTGGAAAAAGGTGTAAAAAGGTGAAAAAGGTGAAAAGGTTGACCACACTCTTTAGGGATCTGTGCCTAATCCACTTGGGGATGTGGATTCAAGGATGATGATGAGTAAGAACTTGGTCTCTTGATCAAGGAGGCTCGAAAATTCAGCTTCATCCAATGCTGAGAGAAAGAAAAGAAAAGTGACCTTCAGGCATTTATACTTCAAAGAAAATGATGCAAGCTTATCGAGATGAATAATCTCTAGGATATGTCATTCATATAACTTTGGCCCATACATTAAATTAGCTAAAACTTGCTCAATTCCACATTTCAATCATGCATTAACTAGCCCTCATTTTAGCAGTTTGCAGCAACAAGAATAACGACGTTAAAATTCACTTACAATGTTATAGAGTATATCCAACCCACATTTCGTTTGCAAGATAAAGCTCCAGATAAGAAAGATAGCCCAAATCCATACATCAAAATTCATCCATCTCCAAAAATGTCCACTAAGGGAAAAATGCGAAGTTCTCTATGATTAGAGAGATCCCAAGTCAAGTCATGATAAAAATGAATGTATCTAACATCAATATATACCCTCCTAAGGAGTTCGAATTAGCCTATGGTCCTACATTAGCCCTTAATGATGAAATAATGTGCAAGTAACACCCCTATTGGTGACAAACCCACCAAACTAGCTCAAAATGGAAAACGTAAGCCTCACAGGGGGCCAAATAATAATGTATACATGTCGTGGGGCCCTCTAAAGGCTTAGTAATGTCTTGAAGTGCCATAATGAGGACTAAATTCCTCGGAATATGATGGACAAAGGGGTGGACCCTTGTTCTCCAAGTAGTAGACCTGTGGTGCTCCCAGTGGGTGTGGGGGCACACAAATGACCCCATGGGTCTCCATATGAATTGTAGATGCCTGTAAATCCTCTATAAGGGCTCGAGTGATGGAATGAATGCTGCCATGACATCGTACAAGTCCTGGGACACCTGCCAAGAGTGTAGTGCTCCTGTGGGGCCTGCTGGACATAGTGTACCAAGCACATCACCATCATCCCAAAAGCGCATATCTAGTAGTCTCTGATGGTCGTTGAGGATCCGTGGAGTGCTATCTGCTATTGTGGAGGCCCATGGCTCTCTATGCACAACCTATCTGTGCCAATATATTCCTATAGGGGTTAGGATCCCGTATAGGGAGACCAAACCCTAATGGAAACTACCTATAATCCTGCATAAGATCCAATGTGTCCCCTAGGCTTCCAGTACAACTAGTGATTAGAATAATTGTGTAAAGGGCTTACAAATCAAGGATAATAATGTGGACACTTCACAATTGCATGCTCTTTTGTAGTGGGCTTTGGTAGGGCAATGAACGGCCCTACTGTAAAGGGTTTTTTGGCCATGTACCTTATTAAGTGGTTTCAACTCTTAAAGGGGATACTAGGTCCAAGGTACATCCTTTGAATGGGGGTGGAAGTGGTAGAAAAGTGAAACAAAGTAGGGAATGAGAGGGGTAATCCTGGGCCATATATCGGGGCATAGGGGCAGCCAGATAAGGGGAAAGCCACACCAGGGTATATAATGTGAGGGAGCAGTCGTGGTACATGAGGTGTCTTGACCTTGATTTTTCCACACTTCTTTATATGCGTTTTGCCTTTTATGAATTTTCTTTAATTGACTGCTTGAGGCTCAAGGATAAGAGCATGATGTGTCAGATATGACAGTGATTACTGTTGAAAAGTGTAACTAGGTCGGTCTTCATGTTGACTATGTAATTATGTATTTATGTAAAGAAGATGTCAAAGATAATAAAATGTATTTTTGGTGCACTTGCTTCATGGGTTTCATGAGCAAGATTTTATTATGTAGATAGACTTCTTCTTGATGTCTATTTGGTTTATGTCTTCTAGGAATAAATATAATTAGGGGTCATATTCATGAAGGATTTAGTTTAGGTGTTTGTGCTCCAAAGACCTTGTGGAGAAGCTCTCAAACAACCATCATACAATGTTGAAGTCAAGCTCATAATATAGTGAAGACAATCCCTCATCGCTGCTGAAGAAACACCTCTCAAATTATTGAAGAAATTACAGTCATGTTGGCCTTCATAAGTCGGCCTAAATTATAGTTGATGGTCGACCTAAAAGTAAGATCAGTCCACTATATATATACCAAGGCTGCGGATCATTTGGGAGCGAAAAGAATAGCAGACAATTCTGAGAATAAATGCGAGGTGCAGGACTGAACCTAATGCGGATAAGGAACAACAAATAGGAGAAGTGCCGACAAGACAGGACCTACTACAGGAAGCATTGCGGAGAATCTACCACAGGAAGAGATTGCGGATAGAAGACATGAATATTGCGGATCTACCTATGTCAAGGGTTACAGATATATAAGATTACACTGTGGATAACAAGAAGATTACAGTGCGGACAAGGAAGCACATAAGTGGGGTTAAGTAACAACAAGAGGTGTGGATCAATCTTAGAAGATTTGCAGATCAAATCTTAGGATTAATTGTGGATAAAAGGGAGAGTGTATCAGTGCGGACAGAGCTGTGTATGTATGCGGATAAGTGCAGGAAGGGCAACATAGAAGAGCAACACATGAATGCGGATAAGTGAAGGAGCAGAATTCAGAAGGCTATTGCAAGGATAAGTAGCTGATATACAATTTTAAGGGCTGTGATAACAAGATAAGATTAACAAAGGTTGAGACAGTAAGGTGAAATAGGCAGTAATAGTGAGGAAGGTAAATCTATGATTTACCTTCCTACTGTTCAAACAATTCAACTACAAGCATATGCAAGGTGAAGATCAAGGTCTTGGAAGCATATTTAGGTCAAGGGTCTAAGTATGGGTCATGGTACTTGTCATTTGAAGATCTATAAGAAGAATTCTTTGCGGGTTTTCCTCTCCAAGAGGGAGAGGTTTTTCCCTAGCTCTAGGAGCCTAATTTTGTGTCTTGTGCATTTTGATAATTAACTTGATGAAAGATTAACTATACTAAAAGAAGAGAAGACATAAGTATCGCAAGTAAGGTCACCATAATTATCAAGAAGAAAATTTGTATTAACCTCCAACCCTCCAAAATTTTCAACATGGTTCAGAGCTAACGTGCTGAACACAAGGGCTGCCTATCAACAAAGACGCTCAAAGAAGCGAAGATCAAAAGTTTGGGTTGGAAAGTCAAATTAGTTTGCAAGGAAGACTATCGAGCTACTTCAAGTGAGATCTCCTATCTCATTCAAAAGATCAACTCATTCAAGAAAATAATCTTTGCCATCAAAGATTTGCACTCAAGACATTGTTTGAAGAGAACCTCAACTTCTGAAGGTAATCTTTATAATCAAGGGTTCAAGTACACCAACACTGAAGAAAAGAAACCCTTGATTTCATTCTCAATCATCATCAAGGAAGCTGCAAGCCAATCCACTTAAGTAAGTATTCATGACTCTATCTGTCAAGATGCCTTATTGTAAAGAAAGCAATAAGTTGGTTGGGTCATCAAACTTTAGTGCATGGAAGAAAAGGACAGACTTGAATTTAATCGAGGACGAAGTAATGGACTATATCGAAGGATCTACTGTTCAACCCCCAAAAGAAGATGCTCCAGCCCATGCCAAGTACATGAAGGGAGAAATTAGAGCCCAAAGGATTCTCATAGAATCCATCGAAGACTCTGTCATTCCCTATGTATCAAAACTAAAGACTGCAAAACAAATATATGAGAAATTGGTGGAGCTTTTCTCTGTGAGTACTGCTGGAGAAACAATCTCTCTGAGACAAGAACTATACAAAATGAAATTATCAAGGGAAGAAGGAATCTCTCCATACTTTATGAGGATCTCTGAAATAAGAGATAAACTACAAGAACTAGGAGAAGTAATGTCTGACACTGAGATGACTACAGTGGTGCTGAATGCTCTACCAGAGGAATGGGGAAACTTCACTTCCAGTCTATATGGGAACAAAGAAGCCACCCCATTCCATGATTTATGGTCTCTATGTAAAATAGAAGAAACAATACCAAAGGCCAAAGCTGATATAGGACCAAGTGAAGAGAATCATGCCTTTGCAGCGTCATACAGGAAGAAAGGAAGATTCAAAAAATTTGGCCCTCAAAATAAAAGAAGATATATGGACAACGTGCGATGCTTTGGATGTAATGAGCTTGGGCATTATAAAAGAGATTGTCATAAATCTGGAAAGGACAAGAGGAAAAAGGAAGAAGCCCATGTCACTAATGAAAGAGAAGAACCTGATGCTAAAAGATCTAAGAAGGAGGAAGCGAGAGATCTCTATTATGGTTGAGATCATCTTTCTCTTTAAGTGATCTCTGATTGGTTGTAAAATAGTATGATAGAAAGAAATGTACATTAAGAAGCATCCCGATAGAAGCATGGAAGGAGCTCTTGATGAAACAACTTAGGCAGTTATAATCTAGAGACCAAGAAGATGTGACTAGGAGATCTCCTGGGAAGATATGTAGACTCTGACGAAAGTTTGGTAAAGAAGAAGACCCTTGGCAAAACATATCATTAGGAGATGTGTCAATCTATGTGAAGGATGCCGATACCTACAGAAAGATGTCATGGTGAAAGATCATCACTAAGGTAACTTTTGTTCTAAAAGTTCATATGTATAAGTTTATTTGGATGAATTTGTGTAGGGCTGCTAATCATGAAAAAGGATGTATGATCCTTGGAGATGATTCGAAGGAAAGCAACATGGCATAACGGTGGACCAAATAAGGAAGTCCGATGAATCACTTTCTGATAAGACTCATGGATGAAAGTGATGGATGATTTGTGTGCCCTATGAAGCTAAAAGTTGAGGATTCCTTAATATCGAAATCCATGACATCAAGGACAGGAATTCTTCATGAGCAGTTGGGTGTCTCACCATTGCTGCTGGAGGTCCCTGGTTAAGAGGGAGCCTGATGATAAGTTTCTTACTTGGAAGAAACTTGGCAATTCATAAGAATGAGCTTAGGTACATTCCTTGTATAGGAATGAGTACATTCCCTTGTGGAATAGGTCCTTCCTAGTTGAGAGGGAGAGATAGACACATCATTCTGGTCTTCACTTGGGAAGACAGAATGGAGGATTGGGTAATCATCTGACATTCGATACCCTTTGAGAATGTGTTAGGGCATTCAAGATAAGAGTAGTCGGGGACTGATATTCTTTGAGGGCTAGCTACCCTAGAGAAGAATAGTCCAAGAAGGTGATACTTTTGGAACACCCAGGTGGAGTATGTACCTTGGAGAGAAAATGACGGTGGTGTCTATAAGTCATGTGTCTCACCAACATTGTAGCCCATTGTCTCGTTGAGAGATGGGGCTGTTAGTCAAGGCCTTGCACTAGGACAATGCTGGTTGATATGATGCCTTTCTTTAATCAAGTTTCTGCCTGCAATGCGGTTCTTCTTATGAGATTCTTGATTTAAGTGACCATGTACCTATATGAATACCTCCTAGATAAGAATGTACAGAAAATCACAACTAGGTCGGTCTTCATGTTGACTATGTAATTATTTATTTATGTAAAGAAGATGTCAAAGATAATAAAATGTATTTTTGGTGTACTTGCTTCATGGGTTTCATGAGCAAGATTTTATTATGTAGATAGACTTATTCTTGATGTCTATTAGGTTTATGTCTTCTAGGAATAAATATAATTAGGGGTCATATTCATGAAGGATTTAGTTTAGGTGTTTGTGCTCCAAAGACCTTGTGGAGAAGCGCTCAAACAACCATCATACAGTGTTGAAGTCAAGCTCATAATATAGTGAAGACAATCCCTCATCGCTGTAGAAGAAACACCTCTTAAATTATTGAAGATATTACAGTCATGTCGGCCTTCATAAGTCGGCCTAAATTATAGTTGATGGTCGACCTAAAAGTAAGATCAGTCCACTGTATATATACCAAGGTTGTGGATCATTTTGGAGCGAAAAGAATAGCGGACAAGTTTTGAGATTAAATGCAAGGTACAAGACTGAACCTAATGCAGATAAGGAATAACAAATAGGAGAATTGCGGACAAGACAAGACCTACTACATGAAGCATTGCGGAGAATCTACCACAGGAGGAGATTGCGGATAGAAGACATGAATGTTGGGGATCTACCTGTGTCAAGGGTTACAAATATATAAGATTACACTGTAGATAACAAGAAGATTACAGTGCAGACATAGGAAGCACGTAAGTGCGGTTAAGTAACAACAAGAGGTGCGGATCAATCTCAGAAGATTTATGGATCAAATATCAAGATTACTTGCGGATAAAAGGGAGAGTGTATCAATGAAAGCAAAGTAGTATATGTATACGGATAAGTGCAGGAAGGGCAGCATAGAAGAGCAGCGCATGAATGCGGATAAGTGAAGGAGCAGACTTCAGAAGACTATTGCAAGGATAAGCAACTGATGTACAATTTTAAGAGTTGTGATAACAAGATAAGATTAACAAAGGTTGAGACAGTAAGGTGAAAGAGGCAGTAATAGTGAGGAAGGTAAATCTATTTACCTTCCTACTGTTCAAACAATTCAACTACAAGCATATGTAAGGTGAAGATCAAGGTCTTGGAAGCATATTTAGGTCAAGGGTTTAAGTCTGGGTCATGGTACTTGTCATTTGAAGATCTATAAGAAGAATTCTTTACGGGTTTTCCTCTCTAAGAGGGAGAGGTTTTGCCTTGGCTCTAAGAGCCTAATTTTGTGTCTTGTGCATTTTGATAATTGACTTGATGAAATATTAACTATACTAAAAGAAGAGAAGACACATGTATCACAAGTAAGGTCACAAGTAATTATCAAGAAGCAGAGGACGAAGTTGGAACCCATGGCAGAGAAGGGTATCTTTATGGGTTACAACGAGACTTTGAAGGCCTATCAGATCTTCATTCCTTCTAAACGGAGAGTGGTTTGTAGGAGGGATGTGAAGTTCGAGGAGTAGAGGGGAAATTGGAGATCACGAGAGTATGATGAGAGAGAGTCACAGACTTCCCCTCAGCAGGGAGGTTAGGTATAGGGAGCAGGACCTAAGGGTTTTGAATCGACTGGTACATGAGGTACTTCAGTGTCAGTGACATCTGGGGCACCAGTGGCGTGTTCACCGAGCACTTCTTTAGGGAGTCCACTGGTACAGAGTTCACATGGCACTTCAGCTGACACAGGCATAGGTTCTTCGAGGACAGGTGTTGGTACAGGCATACCAGGGTCAGTTGGCAGACCTTTAGGTTCACTAGATTGGGGGGCAGAGGATGAGGTTCCCTATGGGGAAGCTTCTTCAGGGAAGAGGAGGCCCAAGTGGCTTCAAGGCCCCTTGAAGGAAGAAAAGTCCGTTGGTCCTTCGAAGAGGGTGAACAGGGAGAGTGTGCCACCTTAGCGGTTCTGCAGTTATGTAGCCAAGGCTACCAACATTGTTGACTCTGAGCCTACTAGCTATGAGGAGGTTGCCAGCCAGGAGGAATGGAAAGAGACTATGGTGGAGGAATATGCCTCTATCATTTAGAACAATGTCTGGGATTTGGTGCCTAGGCCCGAGGGCAAGTCAGTTGTGACTTCTAGGTGGCTCTACAAGATCAAGAATGCCGCGGATGGTAGCATTGAGAAGTTCAAGGCCAGGTTTGTGGCTAGAGGGTTCTCACAGATAGAGGGAATTGACTATGATGAGACCTTCACTCTCGTAGCTCGGTACACTTCTATCTGCTCCCTTATTTCTATTGCTGTAGAAATGGGTTGGCAGATCCATCAGATGGATGTGAAAACCACATTTTTGAACGGAGTTATAGAGGAGGAGGTGTATGTTGAGTAGCCACAGGGCTTTGAGGTACTTGGGTGAGAGACCCATGTATACTCGTTGAGGCGAGCACTCTATGTACTTAAACAAGCTCCGAGAGCTTGGTATTCAAGGATTAATACTTACTTGCAACAGATGGGTTTCACGAAGAGTGATGCAGATCCGAACCTATACTGCATTGTTGTAGGGGATGATCAACTCATTCTTGTGCTATATGTTGATGACTTGTTCATTACTAGGGCAAAGAGACTGAGTAGTGGTTGCAAGGAGGATCTTGATATGGAGTTCAAGATGAATGACATTGGGCTGATGCATTACTTTTTCGGGCTTGAGGTGTGGAAGGAGGAGGGACATATCTTTCTGGGGCAGGGGCAGTATGCTGTGGATGTGTTGAGCAGATTTCACATGGCAGACTGTAGACCCATGCCTACACCTATGATCACCAACTGGAAGAAGCTTCATGCTTTAGTTTGGTGGATCCCATATTGTTTAGGCAGCTTATTGGGTCCTTGATGTATCTGGTCAACAGTAGGCCAGATATATGCTTTGCAGTGAACACACTTAGCCAGTTCGTGTTTGAGCCCAAGAGGGTACACTAGGTAGCTGCAAAGCACATTATTCGCTATGTGCAGGGGACTGTTGATTATGGTCTGGACTATAGGCGAGGAGATGGAGTGAGGTTGGCAGATTACACAGATTCAGATTGGGCAAGGAGTGCTTCTGACAGGAAACGCACTTTAGGGTGTTGCTTCGGATTGGGTTCGACAGTTTTGTCGTGGTTCAGTCGAAAGCAAAATTCAGTTGCTTTGACCTCTTCTGAGGCTGAGTATATGGCCACTAGCCAGGCTAGTTGTGAGGCCATTTGGCTTCGCAAGTTATTGTATGGCCGATTTGATCAAGAGTTGAGACTGACAGTTATTCACTCTGATAATTAGAGTTGCGTTAAACTCACGGAGAATCTAGTGTTTCATGACAGGTCAAAACACATTGACATTAGATATCATTTCATCAGGGACTATGTTCAGAAGGGGGCGGTGAAGCTGGAGTATATTTCGACAAATGAGCAGGTGGTTGATGTTCTCACGAAGTCTTTGCCAAGAGGCAAGCATGTCCATTTCAGGGACAAGATGGGTGTGGTGATGTAATATTCCTAATTAGCACTGCTAATTGGAATATTTGATTTTTGTATAGTTTTGCTGACTATAGTTTATCAATAAATAAAAGTGAGAAAAGGGGTCTAACTCACTTAAATAAAATAAAGTGTTTTCCTAGTAGATGCAACATTGTAACTTCAGGGGGGGAGCCAAGGGGGGCCACACACCACGTGGAGGAGAGAGAGACTACGTTGGTTTTGGAGGGAAACCAACGCTATAAAAGGTGGAGGAGCCTCCTCATTTGGGGGATTATTGATGTTGATGATATTTGAGCTAGACTTTTGTCTTCTTGAGCATGCTGGCTGTTTAGCATGTCTGCAGCACTGTTTAGTGCGATTGAGTGTCTCCGGTCGGAGATCTCACCCTTAGCCCCGGGGGACTTCGAGTGCCTGCTCGGGCAAGGTATTTCTTCAGTCTTTAGCAGGTGATTTGGTTGGGTGTTTTGCTGAGGAGCTGAGCTTCATTGGGCGACTGCGCAGTCTTTGGAGGGAGGACGTAGTTTGAGTTGGAGCTGTTCAGTTGTGGGGATTTCTGCAGGAGATTCAGTGTTATTCGGCGTGGAGGTTCAGTCTTTATCAGTTGGAGAGTTTCCTGAGGGATTTGTGGCTCTATCTCAGCATATTTCATTTGGCATCTGCGCTGGTCCTGGAGGGACAGCGTTTTTCCTTGAGGAGGGTTTTTGGGGTGATTTTCGGAGGTGGTCCATTTTGTTTACGGTTTCTGGGTTTTGTCCGGAGCAATGAGTACAGGTGATCTACAGATTTTCAGCTCATTCCGGCGAGGGGATCAGCCCCTAGTTTTCAGTGTATTTTAGCAGCGGCAGTTACGGCAGTTTTCCAGCAGCTGGGACTCAGATTCTTGTAGCAGCCATTTCTAGTCTATCTGAGAGAGTTCTTCACTTGCCTTGAGCAAGGAGAGGTGCTATCATTCTGATTATCCATTGTATCTCATTATATTCTCAGATTAATAAAATGCCTTAGCATTCCCGGCATTTTCATGTGTATTTGCTTAATATCTATTTTCGGCATTTTCTATATTATTGTATGCTTGTATTGCTGTCTATTTCCCTTTAGGGATATTACAGGTGAGAAACACTTTCCTCAGTAAGAGGGAGTGTTGATTTTTAATGTACATTGGACAAGTGGTTTCCCATGGGTTAGTCTCTACCTAGGGAAAAGTGTCCAAAATAGTTCTTTTCCTAATTGTGACTTTAGAAAGTGAAAGTGACATTATAAATGGTAAAGTCAATATTAAATTATAAAGTGAAAGTGACTTTATAAGTGGTAAAGTCAATGTTAAATTATAAAGTGAAAAGTGACTTTATAAGTGGTAAAGTCAATGTTAAATTATAAAGTGAAAAGTGACTTTAAAGATAAAGTACAATGTGGGTACTTTATTTAATGGGTGAGTTAAAAAATAGAAAGTGAGAATTAAATGCACATTTATTCTCATCCCTTGATCTAAATGAATTTGAGCCATTAGATCTTAGGGTTGCCCAAAAGTCATTTAGAGAAACAAAAGGGGGAAAAGAAAAGAGAGACTGCATTCGTTCA
Organism: Pinus albicaulis; assembly: GCA_034641835.2. Lineage (NCBI taxonomy): Eukaryota > Viridiplantae > Streptophyta > Pinopsida > Pinales > Pinaceae > Pinus > Pinus albicaulis. Next base: position 1,050,299,311 of record CM076583.1, read on the forward strand.
TTCTTCATGAGCAGATTGGAGAAAGGAAGCTAGGAGCTAGAGAAAAGTTCTGAAAGAGAAATTTGTTGCAACAAGTTGAAGGAGTGATTTTTGGGCAAAGCTGGGCACGGAAATCAAGGCATAGAAGACAACAGAAGGTACAGTATGAACATAATTTGATGTTGTGAGCTGCACGCAGTTTGAGAGAAGTTTTTGAGCAATTTAAAAAAATAGTCCGTACAGTCCGTACGGAATCCGTACAATATAGTCTGCGTTCGTACAATACTGTTTCAGCTTCAAGTGGGCACGAAAATTGAAGCAAAGTAGGCATGGTTTTCAAGAAGTTTTGGGTTGAAGAGATAAGTTGTATTTTGTTGTTTTGTTTTGTCTGCAAATGTATTTTTCCTGAACTTGAAAGATATATAAATTTGAAGAGCTCTCTAACAGGTTTTCCCCGGAGAAGATTGAAGGGGTTTTGCTTGGGTCTAAGCTGACCAAAAATCAGAGTGTATTTTTTTAATGTGTTGCTGGTCTGTTTATGTCCATATTTATTTTCAGCATGTGTTGACAGTCCGATGTGTTTTGATCTGAAAATTTCATTTCCAGAATTCTATATATTGAATGTAATTTTATGGGAAAGGGCATTTAACTGAATGGGAGTGATAAGGTGAAATTAAAACCGGGTTGGGATTGCAGGAAAATTTTTAGTCATCAAATTTCAACAAGTACAATGAACTAGCTCAATCCTAAAAGCACCTTGAAGAAGTATGCAAACCTCACTTTAACAACAGTCAAGCAAATTAGATTAAGTTAGGAGGATAATTTCGGTGCTATAACATTGCTGTTTTAATAATATATACATTTCGGTAATAGTGTACAAGTCTTGATAAACTACAAGAATAAACTCAGAAAAAAAGAGCTCGAATCTTTCTTTGAAGCAAGTTCGAATCACAGTTTAGGTGTCACTGTTAAATCTCAGTAATAGAGTCTCGGTAATATGACAAGCTCTCAATACTACCACTCTTTCGATGATATACCATAGTGACAGAAATTTGGATATGTCACAAGGATGACTACAGTGACAAGAGTTTGGTTGGATCACAGTATTGACCACAGTGAAAAATATTTCTGAGGGAAGGTTCACTCTCACAGTTTCGGTGTCTTCTCACAATCAAGGTTTTGATGTTGATCATAGTTAATAGCTATGATAGTGACCTTGTATCAAAATGACTTCAGATTAAGTCTCGTTGCCTCCACATGATGTTATTATAGTGAAAAAGAAACTCGGCTCTATCATAGTCATAGAGGAGAATTCAGATTATGTAGTATGTGCATAACAAGTGGTTTAGGTTAAAGCATCGATAAGGAGCAGTGATGTTTAGGCAATGACATACAAGCACATTCAATCTACATCATGAAATGAAACTGAATCCAGCGACCTATAGAGATCTATCAAAGGTATGAGATGAGAAGCACAAGAAATCAACTTCTGAAAATCGAGAAATGACTTGCTAAAAGATCAAGGAGTATGAAGGAAGGCATCACAAGAAGGATTGTGGAGAAACAAAGTTATTAATTCTCTTTGCAAAATCCATTCTACACTACTAACATTTGCTACGACCAACTCTCTTGAATCTTAAAAGATTCTTGTTTGGGGTGATTCATCATCTGATGAATCTACCCACCTTATATCTTTGATTGTCTACATAAAAGGAACCGCAAAAGGTTCTCTAGAAAAACCCTAACCTAAGGGTATGTTGATAATGTGTGAAACCCTATACCTACTTAGGGCTATTAATGAATAAATTGCTATTTTGGTTAATATATTGATAATGTCGTGTTTGGGATTTTGATATGATCATGGAAGCTCCTTATTAGGGTTGAAATGATGCTGCTCGAAATCTCAAACCTTTGAAGTTTTGATATAATAAGGGTTTGCTTTGATATGAACCGAAACCCTAGGTTTTGGTTAGGTCTACAAGCAAGATCCTTGTTATGTAAATTCTTAGCAATGAAACCCTAGGTATATGTTCCTTTGATTAAATCCCTAGTTTAGTCTAGATCGATATATGTCTGATATATTAATATTGTCTAAGCATATGAATGATGGTAATCTCCTAGATATGTGTGTTGACCAAATTTCTAATGGTCATAAGTCCTAAGGTTTGGAAACAAGCCTGTCAAAATTTGAAGTTATAGGATGATGATTGAAAAGTCTAGGGTTTTACAGCTCAGCCCTAGTAATGATTAAAATTATCTAGTATGTCTATTCATCTTAACCTATATAATGTTTGCTGAGAATTTATAGATGGAAAATCTAGAGTTTACATCGAACCCTAGTTGAAGCTATGTACGCTGTGCTTTGATTAAGTGAAATCTAGGGTTTACATAAAACCCTAGTGGATAGTCTATCATATGGCTTCCGAAAGTTATTAGATACCTTTATTTTTATTTTGACTTATTTCTAGGGATCACTATATGACAGAACTAATCCTCTGTCACCTTGATTAAATTGCTAATGTGATTTAGGGTTTGTATCAAATCTGGGCTAGAAGTTGAAGTATTGATGTATTGAAGTATAGCCTCTTGATCATGTTTGTAAAAGTCTAATGCTTCCACTACTATAAGATTTCATTATGACTAACTTCATGCTTCTACATAATTGGTTGTACTTTCTATCTAAGTTATGCAGGTACATCATATTGTTGAAGGAGTCCATAAGAGAAGTAAATATGATCAACATGATGAGAAGGAAGGAAGCCATGAAAGATTCTCCAACATCGAAGGAAGAAGTTAAATCTCCCCACATTAAGAGGGAGCTTGTATAGAAGAACTCTCCTTATTTAAGAGGGAGGGCACAACATAATTTTTGGTTGGAGAATACATTCTCGAAGATATGTTGCTACATGAAAAGTAGGAAAATAAATCTTCTCTCAAAGATTCAATTGATAGTACTACTGAGATTAGTTGAAGGGCACCATTGAAACCTTGAAGGTTTGTTTTGATTATATATTTGAAAGTGTATTGCTGATTGGGGTTGTGTTTGTCTAGGTGAATCTCTCGAAGTTCTTAATAATATGCTAGTTACCAATTATTTTGGTCAGTTTGAATGTATCTAACATCAATATATACCTTCATAAGGAGTTCAAATTAGCCTATGGTCATACATTAGCCCCTAATGATGAAATAATGTGCAAATAACACCCCTATTGGTGACACACCCACCAAACTAGCTCAAAATGGAAAAAGAAAGCCTCACATGGGGCCAAATAGTGGGGCCCTCCAAAGGCCTAGTAATGTCCTGAAGTGCCATAAAGAGGAATAAATTCCTTGGAATATGATGGACAAGTGACCCCATGGGTGTCCATATGAACCAGAGATGCCTGTAAATCCTCTGCAAGGGCTCGAGTGATGGAATGAACGCTTCCATGACATCATACAAGTCACGGGCCACCTACCAAGAGTGTAGTGCTCTTGTGGGGGCTTCTGGGCATAGTGATACAAGCACATCAACATCATCCCAAAAGCGGATCGCTTGTAGCCTCTGAAGGTCGATGAGGATCCGTGTAGTGCTGTCTGCTGTTGTGGAGGCCTATGGCTCTCTATGCACACCCTATATGTGCCAATGTAGTGCTCTGGGGGTTAGGATCCCGTATAGGGAGACCAAACCCAAATGGAAACCACCTGTAATTCTGCATAAGATCCAATGTGTCCCCTAGGCTTCCAGTACAACTAGTCCTTAGAATAATTGTGTAAAGGGGTTACAAATCATGGATAACAAAGTGGACACTTCGCAATGGCATGCCCTTTCGTAGTGGGCTTTGGCATGTGCTAGTGTCTCCATACTCTGAAGGGGGTTAGCCATGTACCTTATTAAGTGGTTTCAACCCTTAAAGAGGATAGTAGGTCCAAGTTACATCCTTTGAATGGGGGTTGCAAGTGATAAATAAGTGAAACGGAGTAAGGAATGAGAGGGGTAAGGCTAGGCCATATATCGGGGCATAGGGGCAGCCAGATAAGGGGAAGCCCACACCAGGGTATATAATGTGTAAGAGGGAGAAGTTGTGGTACATGAGGTGTCCTGACCTTGATTTTTCCACCCTTCTTTATATGCCTTTTGCCTTTTATGAATTTTCTTTAATTGACTGCTCGAGGCTGAAGGATAAGAGCATGATGTGTCAGATATAACAATAATTACCCCTTTAAGGAAGGGCAGTTCATCACCCTCTAGTGGTTTGGGACAATCATGGGTTTCTGTATGATAAAGGAGGCTCATTTAAGGCCTATGGAACCCCATGTGCGAATTATTTTTGTCCTGACCATCTTTTGCATTTTGTGGTACAATTTCTTGTTAAGTGTGGCCAATTATGCTTTTTCTTTTTCTTTTAGCTACTTCAACCTCCGGGGCATCATTCCTAGCCTGACCCAAGGTGGGGGCAAGGGGATAGGGAGGCTGACCCCATGTGGACCCAGCTGGGAAAATGAGGAATGGGAGTATAATGAGTGGAAGGGGAGTAATACTTGCAGATAAAGGAGCGGGACCACCCACCCAAAGCTGGGGTTCCCCAAGTAGTATCATCCTTGAACCAAATGGTCAATAAAGGAGATCCCACATGACTAAGATGCAAGGGTAACACCCAAAGAGATCAAGGGGTTAGGGGCACATACTAAGCCCGCTCTTTCTGCCAAATGCCCCCATCAATCCATAATCATAAGTATCCATGTAAGTAAACCTAATAGTTAATTACCAAATGACAAGACATAGCTTTAGATTAGGGAGGCCTACCTTCAAACATACAATCAATACAAATGGGTGAGGGATCACATGGTTGGCTCAAGTGGCAGAGAAATGTCACAACGAGCTAGTAAGAGGCTGCAAGGCGCTGTTGTCTGCCGGTTGAGGTCCATCAGGGAGAATTTTTTTCTCCTAGGGATATCACCCACGAAGTGGTGGGTAACATGTTTCTTTGCTTGGGTCATATGTAGATTAAGGTCCCCATTGTGGACTTCTAGTTTAGTCATTACAGATTTAAATTGATCCATTCTGGGTTTTTAAATCATGTAATATACGTTGTTTATTATTTGGTCAAAAGGCTCCTCCATCAAGTCATCTTCTTCAAGGTCATCATCCTCGGTCTCTTCAGCAAAGTATTTAACTCATCTTCTTCAACAAAAGTTTCCAAGTCGGCCTAAATAAATCTCCTTCAAGTTGGCTTCACACAAGTATTCATGTCAGCGTTATAATAGAGACAAAACTATTCAAAATGAACACGTCGGCTTATTTATGGAGGAACTACTATAAATACAAGTACAATATTTTGCATTACTACACAAAAATTTCGGATCACTTTGAAAATTCGGATCACAATTCAGAGTTATAGTTCGGATATTTTTCAGTTAGTCTCGGCGCAGTCTTGGTGAAATGACAGTGATAAAGATGTGGTGAGGATGCGATGATAATTCAGAACTATCACAACAAGAAGAATCTCATAGGTTCAGTGCTATCACAGAGAGAAGGGTCTTACAGGTTCGATCCTATCTATGTTTTAGTGATATCAAAGAAAGAAGATCAGATGAAGTCGTTGCTACATCAATCATGTTGAAACTACACTCTCGGTACTATGATGGTGATAGATCTCGGTGCTATCTCAGTCATGATGCCTCGGTGCTACAACAATCAAGGTAATGAGGATGAAGTTTTGTTGCAAGCAAAGGAGATCTCAGTGTCATGATAGTAAGGAGATCTCGATGCTAACACAATGAAGGGATGACTTGGTGGAGAGAGTCTCTAGTTTGGGTCTTGGTCGTCTCATTTTGAATCTACTGAAGGTAGAATTTTGACTGGATTTTCCCCAAGAGTGGGGTTTTTCCCTGGCAGCGTGCCTACATCTTGTGTCCTTTTCTATTTGTTGTTTAGCATTAGTCTTTATGATAAGAAAAGATAAAACAAAAGAACAAATAATATTAACAAGAAACATCACAAGATAATGTCATGATAAGAGAAATTGATTAACTGCGATTTCTCTAACATGGTATGAGAGCTAAGGTCATGATCAAAGGCAATGAAAGAAGATGGACACTTCTAGGTTAATGGATTACAATGAACTAGCTCAGTCCTAAAAGCACCTTGAAGAACTATGAGGACCTCACATTAATAATGGTCAAGCAACTTGGATCAAGTTAGGAGGATAGTTTCGGTGCTATAACATTATTTTTAATAATATATACATTTCTGTAATAGTGGACAAGTCTTGATCAACTAAAAGAGTAAACTCAAAAAAGAAGAGCCTGGCTCTTTCTTTGAAGCAAGTTCGAATCATAGTTCAAGTGTCATAGTTAAATCTCAGGAATAGAGTCTCGGTAATATGACAAGGACTCAATACTACCACACCTTCGATGATATACCACAGTGACAAAAATTCGGATATGTCACAAGGATGATTATAGTGACAAAAGTTCGGTTGGATCATAGTAATGAGCACAGTGAAAAAGATTTCAGAGGGAAGGTTTAGTCTAACAGTTTCGGTGTCTTCTCACAGTCAAGGTTTCGATGATGATAATAGTTAAGAGCTATGATAGTGACCTCGTATCAGAATGACCTCAGATGAAGTCTCGTTGCGTCCACATGATGTTAATATAGTGAAAAAGAAACTCAGTTCTATCATAGTCATAGAGGAGACTTCAGATTATGTAGTATGTGCATAACAAGTGGTTTAGGCTAAAGCATCGATAAGGAGTAGTGATGTTTAGGCAGTGACATACAATCACGCTCAATCTACATCTTGAAAGTAAACTGATTCCAACGGCTTATGGAGATCTATCAAAGGTATGAGATGAGAAGCACAAGAAATCAACTTAAGAAAATGCAGAAATGACTTGCTAAAAGATCAAGGAGTATGAAGGAAGGCATCACAAGATGGTTTGTCGAGAAACAAAGGTATGTCTTAAATCCTAAATCTTTATTAATTCTCTTTGGAAAAATCCATTCTACACTACTGACATTTGCTATGACCAGCGCTCTTGAATCTTAAAAGATTCTTATTTAGGGTGAATTATCATATGATGAATCTACCCACCTTATATCTCTGATTGTTTGCTTAAAAGGAACCCTAAAAGGTTCTTTGGAAAAACCCTAACCTAAGGGTATGTTGATAATGTGTGAAACCTTGAACCTTCTTAAGGCTATTAATGAAGGAATTGCTTTTTTGGTTAATATATTGATAATGTCGTGTTTGGGGTTAGCATGATGAGAAGGAAGGAAGCCATGAAAGATTCTCCAACATCGAAGGAAGAAGTTAAATCTCCCCACATTAAGAGGGAGCCTGGATAGAAGAACTCTCCTTATATAAGAGGGAGGGCACAACATAATTTATGATTGGATAATACATTCTGGAAGATATGTTGCTACATGAGAAGTAGGAAAAGGAATTTTCTCTCCAAGATTCAATTGATAGTCCTACTAAGATTAGTTGAAGGGCAACATTGAAACCTCGAAGGTTTGCTTTGATTATATATTTGAAAGTGTATTGTTGATTGGGGTTGTGTTTGTACAAGTGAATCTCTCAAAGGTTTTGATAATATGGGAGAGATTGGTTATCCTTGATCTGCTGGATCAAGGGGTGTTGAGGCTTTGTGAAGTGAAGCATTGCCTAGAAATATATGGGGCCGACACTTTGTTTTGATGTCTGGTAGGGATGGTGGCATTGGGTGGATGTGCACCTAGTTCCCTGGGTTGATGGTTAGTAAGTAAGCCTGATGATACCTATAGAGGATGAAAGCTTTAGTCCATCTTAGTCCCACCATAGATTGCCTTGGTCAGGAATCTAGTCCGTGGCATTGCGGTGCCTAAACGGTTGAGAGCCCAAATGGATAGATTGCCTTGGTCAGGAATCTAATCCATGGCATTGTGGTGCCTAAACTTCTTCTTAAATAAAGTGAGACCTTACATGTTATTGTTTAATTACATATGAATACCTCCCTAGTTAAGAGGGAGTGTTGAAGAATGTAACTAGGTTCGGTCTTCATTATTAATATATTTGTCAAAAAGAATTTGTTATTATGAAATGACTTATTAAAGCATGGTTTTTGTTACCACTCAAACCAGCAGGGGACCTAAAGGGGTTCCTAATAGGGCAACTGCTAGGCTAAGGGCAACGGTGGAGGCTTAGCCCACTGTCACCACGACTAAGACTCCCTGCTCTTTAGGGAATTTCATTGATGGGAGGAGTCCTGGTAGTGTGGGAATCACTTATAAGGAATATGTCAATGGATGGGTGGAAAGTGACCTTGGAAACCCTTTCCCTATGATGGAGTGAAGAATGGAGCCTGCTTGCTCTTCAAGCAAGGGACTTGGTCCACTAGGGGTAAGGGGTGAGGATTGGAGGGTTCAGAGAGAAGGAATGGAATTTTAGACAGGGTTCTCAATCCCTATAATCCTTGGTAAAAACTTGGATTCCCAAACGGTCCTTGACAAATAATCCTTATTGAGAAGTGAGACCGCACTGGGCCAAGTGGACCCATCCGAGGTTCGAGGATGGAATACAACAGCCAATGATGTTCCTATCTTGGACAAGGGGAAAGTAAAGGATCAAACAAGAATATTTACTTCAAAAGGTTGAATTGATCTTGTTGAGGTCTAGCCTTCGGGATACCTGAACAATATTCGATCCTCGAGCTAGGGCTTAAGATTCCCAGAGATTCCACCGTTAGAATTGCCTCAAATTCGGAGGAGAGGGGGGGGCCCACCAATGCAGTAGCCTGTAGGAGATCGAAAATTTTCCTTGGGTCAATTCCCAGGAAATTGATGCCCTAGGTGACCTTTGAGGGCTAGACTTGGAAAAAGGTGAAAAAGGGTGAAAGGGGTGAGTACCCTCTTTAGGGATCAATGCATAATGCACTTGGGGATATGGAGTCAAGGATGATGATGAGTAAGAACTTGGTCTGTTGATCAAGGAGGCCCGTTAAGTCAACTTCATCCAATGTTGAGAGAAAGAAAAGAAAAGAAAAGCGACCTTCAGGCATTTATACTTCAAAGCAAATGATGCAAGCTTATCGAGATAAATAATCGCTAGGACATTTCATTCATATAACATTGCCCATACATTAAATTAGCTAAAACATGCTTAATTACACTTTTCAATCATTCAACAACTAGCCCTAATTTTACAGTTTCCAACAACAGGAATAACGACGTTAAAATTCACTTGCAATGTTATAGAGTATATCCAACCAGCATTTCGTTTGCTAGACAAAGCTCCAAGATAAGAAAAATAGCCCAAATCCATACATCAAAATTCATCCATCTCCAAAAATGTCCACCAAGGGAAAAATGCGAAGTTCTCTATGATTAGAGAGATACCAAGTCAAGTCATGATACAAATGAGTGTATCTAACATCAATATATACCCTCCTAAGGAGTTCGAATTAGCCTATGGTCCTACATTAGGCCCTAATGATGAAATACCGTGCAAATAACACCCCTATTGGTGACACCCACCAAACTAGCTCAAAATGGAAAGAGTAAGCCTCACAGGGGCCAAATAATAATGTATACATGTCATGGGGCCCTCCAAAGGCCTAGTGATATCCTGACGTGCCATAATGAGGAATAAATTCCTCGAAATATGATGGACAAGGGGGTGGACCCTTGTTCTCCAAGTAGTAGACCCGTGGTGATCCCAATGGGTGTGGGGGCACACAAATTACCCCATGGGTCTCTATATGAATCAACGATGCCTGTAAATCCTCTGCACGAGCTTGAGTGATTGAATGAACGCTGACATAACATCATACAAGTCCTGGGACACCCGCCAAGAGTGTAGTGCTCCTGTGGGGCCTGTTGGCCATAGTGTAGCAAGCACATCACCATCATCCCAAAAGTGGATCGCCAATAGTCTCTAAAGGTTGATGAGGATCTGTGGAGTGCTGTCTGCTGTCGTTGAGGCCCATGGATCTCTATGCACACCTAAATGTGCCAATGTAGCCCTCTAGGGGTTAGGATCCCGTATAGGGAGACCAAACCCAAATGGAAACCACTTGTAATCCTACATAAGATCCAATGTGTCCCCTAGGCTTCCAATACAACCAGTGATTAGAATAATTGTGTTTAGGGCTTACAAATCAATGATAACAAAGTGGACACTTCGCAATGGCATGCCCTTTCGTGGTGGGCTTTGGCTTGTGCTAGTGTCTCCATACTCTAAAGGGGGTTAGCCATGTACCTTATTAAGTGGTTTCAACCCTTAAAGGGGATAGTAGGTCCAAGGTACTTCCTTTAAATGGGGGTGGCAAGTGATAAATAAGTGAAACAGAGGAGGGAATGAGAGGGGTAATCCTGGGCCATATATCAGGGCAAGAAGATAAGGGGAAGCTTGCACTAGGGTATATAATGTGTAAGAGGGAGCAGTCGTGGTACATGAAGTGTCTCGACCTTGATTTTTCCACCCTTATTTATATTCCTTTTGCCTTTTATGATTTTTCTTTAATTGACTGCTTGGGCTGAAGGATAAGAGCATGATGTGTCATATATAAAAGTGATTACCGCTTTAAGGTAGGGCGGTTTGTTGCCCTCCAAGGGTTTGGGACAATCATGGGTTCCTGTATGATATAGGAAGCTCATTTAGGGCCTATGGAACCAAGGTGATGGACAAAGCTCATGCTTTGGCTTTTTCCCATGTGCTAATTATTTTTGTCCTGAGCATCTTTTGCATTTTGTGGTATAATTTCCTATTAAGTGTGGTCAATTATGCTTTCTCTTTTTCGTTTAGCTGCTTCAACCTCTGGGGCATCATTCCTGGCCTGACCCAAGGTGGGGGGAAGGGGATAGGGAAACTGACCCCATGTAGACCCATGGTGGCTATGTGGACCCAGGGGGCAAAAATGATGAATGGGAGTATAATGAGTGGAGGGGGAGTAATACATGTGGATAAAGGATCGGGTCCATGCACCCAAAGTCAGGGTTTCCCAAGTAGTACCACCCTAGAACCAAATGGTCAACAAAGGAGATCCCACAGGACTAAGATGCAAGGGTAACACCCAAAAAGGATCAAGGGGACGGGAGCACAGACTATGCCCACTCTTTCTGCCAAATTCCCCCATCAATCCATTCCCACAAGTATCCATGATAAGTAAATCTAATACTCAATTACGAAATGACAAGATATACCTTTATATTTGGGAGGCCCACCTTCAAACATATGATCAATATAGATGGGTGAGGGACCACATGGTTGGCTCAAGTGACAGAGAAATGTCACAACGAGCTTGTAAGAGGCTGCATGGGGTGGCTGGGTGCTGACTGAGGTCCATCACGGAGAAATTATTTCTCCTAGGGATATCACCCACGAAGTGGTGGGTAAGAGGTTTCATGCTTGGGTCATATTTAGATTAAGGTCCCCATTGTGGACTTCTAGTTTAGTCATTATAGAGTTAAATTGATCCATTCTGGGCTTTTAAATCATGTAATATAGGTTGTTTATTATTTGGTCAAAAGGCTTCTCTATCAAGTCATCTTCTTCAAGGTCATCATGCTCGGTCTCTTCAGCAAAGTATTCAACTCATCTTCTTCAGCAAAAGTTTCCAAGTCGACCTAAATAAATCTCCTTCATGTCAGCTTCACAGAAATATTCATGTCGGCCTTATAATAGAGACACAACTATTCAAAATGAACATGTCGGGTCATTTATGGAGGAACTAGTATAAATATAAGTACGAGATTTCACATTACTACACAAGATTTTTGAATCACTCTGAAAATTCGGATCACAATTCAGTGTTATAGTTCAGATCTTTTTCAGATAGTCTCGGTGCAGTCTTGGTGTAATGGCAGTGATAAAGATGCGGTGAGGATGCAATGACAAATCAGAACTATCACAACAAGAAGAATCTCACAGGTTTAGTGCTATGACAGGGAGAAGGGTCTCACAGGTTCGATGCTATTTATGTTTCAGTGATACCACAGAAAGAAGCTCAGAAGAACTCGGTGCTATCTCAGTCATGGTGAAACTACAGTCTCGGTACTATGATGTTGATAGATCTCAGTGCTATCTCAATCATGATGCCTCGGTGCTATGAACCCAATGTTACAACAGTCAAGGTAATGAGGATGAAGTTTTGGTGCAAGCAAAGGAGATCTCAGTGTCATGATAGTAAGTAGATCTCGGTGCTAATACAATAAAGGGATGACTTGGTGGAGAGAGTCTCTAGTTAGGGTCTTGGTCGTCACATCTTGAATCTATTGAAGGAAGAATTTTGATAAGGTTTTCCCCAAAGAGTGGGGTTTTGTACTAGCAGCATGCCTACATCTTGTGTCCTTTTCTATTTGTTGTTTAGCATTAGTCTTTATGATAAGAAAAGATAATGCGAAAGAGCAAATAATAATAACAAGAATCATCACAAGATAATGTCATATTAAGAGAAATTGATTCGCTGCCATTCCTCTAACACAATGTGCACTTCCCAAGCCCATCATCAGAACATGGGAAGAAGTTATTAACAACAGGAATAGAACCTGTCTTGGATATGACAAGGATGTGTCCTTTCATATTCCAGACTATTCCAGGCCTATCCAATTTCATAGTGCTAGTTTTCTTCAGGATGATTTATCTTCACTTGCTCATGTTCCATAGCCTTAGTAGATTTGCGTATTCCAACATTGTGATCAAGTTGGGCATGTGAAAGATCAATGTTTTGATCTTCACCCTTGTGATCATTGTGGTAAGCACACTCATTCAAAGAGATTTTCGAAAAACAAGATTCTTGCAAGAATGAAGATTCACCTTGGATGGATCGCTTCTTGGAAATGGTCTTCAACAACCAAGAAGATATACCAATCATACCACAAAATTTGTTCTTGAGTATTGACAGGTCTTGCGGTGGAACTTTCTTCATCTTCTCACCTTATACAAGAGAGGGGGGGGGGGGGTAATTGATGGTCAACTACTTGCTTCAAATAGTTATTAAGTGCACCTAAGCCACAACTTGTACCAAAGCCAATTGCTAGAGCCTAGAGCCAGAGTTAGCCATAGCTAGATTGAGGGTTGTAGTTAGTGATAGATTCATGTTCCATAAGCATGTTTTTGGTTAGTGGGTTGCCTTAAACCACCACTTGCAGAAGACTTCAGTTTCTGCTACATTAGTTTGTGGTCATCTTCAATCCATTCTTAGGGACCACTTCCACCAGTAGAAGATTTCAGCTTCTAGCCAGATTTAGAATTGTTCCAGGAACTCCTTTGAGCATTAGTTCCAAAGTTGGTGGTCAACCTTAAACCAACATCGGTAGAGACCTCGTGTTCTTCTACCTCAATTTGATTTGTGGTCTTCCTTAAACCACCATTTCACAGAGCACATTCAACCATTGGCTGTCATGCATTTTTGCACTTTAGCTCTCTTCTTTAATTCATACACATCCCTTTGGATTAAGGGGGGCAATGTTGGACACCTAATCCGTTAGGGTTATGGTGTGGAATGTGGAAAGTTACTGGGACAACATGAAACATTGGAAGTTGAATCCAACAGTCAAAATATTGTATTTATTTGTGTATCATCTTTAATGAAAGGTAATTCACACCCATTCTTTCATTTTGGTTGAACATTCCAACAATCTTGATTCATTCCAATGTGTGGGGTCCTATGTCAATGTAGTTTGTGATAGGATATTGCTATTATATGACATTTATAGGTGATTTTTCTAGGAGGACGTGGATATACTTCTTGAAGGCCAAGAATGAGGTCTTCAATCGATTTCAAGAGTTTAAGGCTCTTGTGGAGAACTATAAGGGGAAGAAGATTAAAATTCATAGATCAAACAATTGGGGCGAGTATAGCTCCAATGAGTTCAAGAATTTATACAAGGGGACATGAATGAAAAAGAATTTAACAATGCCATAAAATCCCTAGCAAAATGTAGTGGCAGAGAGGAAGAATAGGGCCATCATCGAGGCAACTAGGGCTATGATTCACGATCATGATCGTCCTATGTTCTTTTGGGCAAAGGCATGTAACATGACTGTGTATTTGTAGAACATGAGTTCTCACAAAGTTTTGGAGGACAAGACTCATGAGGAGGTTTCATAGGAGTGAACTTAGAGGTGTACCACCTTCACATCTTTGATAGTTTAGTTTAAATCCACATACCATCTGAGAAGAGGGCTAATTTGGAACCCTTAATAAAAAAGGGCATCTTTGTTGGATATAGTGGGACTTCAAAGGGCTATGGGGTCTACATTCTAGAGCAGAGAAAGACAGTGGTAAAAAAGGATGTCAAATTCGAGGAGCGTAGGACCTTTAGAAGGTCACATGGGTTGGATTTAGCAATGGTAGAGGTTCAAGAGCGAGAGGCTACAAAGATTGAGGATGGACGAGTTGCCCCAACAACAGGGACAATCTTCTAGTCAGGAGGAGGATCAAGATATTTCTTCAAGCAACGAGCTCTGTCAGGAGGAGGTGGTCCCAACGGACATTGAGAGATGTCAAGGAGCATGTGGAGGCTCCTAGCAACACTTTTAGGGAGAGTAGACCACTGAGGAGAATTTCTAGTTACATGGCCTTGATGAGCAACACTTTTTACTTTTGAGGAGGAAACAAACTAGCAGGTTTGGAGGGATGCCAAGGTGGAGGAGTACAACTCCATCATGAAGAATGGTGTTGGGAAGATTGTATCAAGGCTTGAGAGGAATTCAATGGTCACTTCTCAATGGATCTATAAGATCAAACATGCAGAAAAATGAATGTACTTGCAGAAAATTGAATGTACTTTGCAGAAACTGAATGGAATTGAATGTACTTTGTAGAAAGCTTAGTGTACTTTGTAGAAAACTTAATGTACTTTGCAAAAAGTTGAATGTACTTTGCAGAAAACTGAATGTACTATGTTGTTACAAATACTTAGAATGCATGTTTCTCCTTCACAACTTTTTAGATCAACAATTGTAGACAGAACATAAACTTAAGGATCATATGAAGACAACCAAGCACAAATATGAGACACTGGGAGTTAGGTCCAATGACTAGGGAAAAACCCACAAGGGGAAAACCAAAATGATTCTTCTTCTATTAGATTTCGTCAACTGTTCAACAGAGTAAAAAGAGAGAGAGATAATGAGAATGAATAAATTCACCAATGTTTGATCAACTTGCAGCTGACTCTTTGCTTGAAGATCTCCTTCTCTTGATTAGATCTTGTTCTACACACTTGCTCCAACTCTTCCCTTGCTCTTACTCTTCCCTTGCTCTCACACTTCTCTTGTACACAATCAACTCTAGCTCTCCTTCTTCACAATGAACATGGTACTCTCAACTCTCACTTGCTCTTGCTTAAATAGGTGAGAAAGGAGAGGAGTGACAAAATGAATTCATTCCTTGAGCCAATAATAGGAGAATTGAATTCCATGAGGGAGGAGTTACTTGAGGAGAAGTGCAACTCATCCCAATAATAGAGAGAGAGGTACACTTGTCTTGAGGAGTTACAATTCGAATTAGGGAGAGAGAGAGTTACACTTAGATATGAGAGTATATTTGGTGAGAGTTACAAATCGAATTGAATGAGGGAGTTACAAGTGCATTTAGTGAGGAGTTACACTTTTGGCATACATTGAATTAGTGAGAGAGAGTTACATTCTCTCAAGTGTGGAGTTACTATTTTATTCCAAGAGAGAGGTTCAATTTAGCAAGTAAGAGATTCTCAATTTAATTTACTTATTTCATGAGAGAATTCATTTTTATTAATCCATTAAAGAATAATGACTTTAGACTATTTTATAAGTAATAGTATCATAAAAATAATAATACTAGTAAGGATAAAAATATTAATTTTTGGCTTGTATAATCATGATTGATTTGATTTTAAAGTGGATTCCATATGACAAGATCATCCTTGATCATTTAGACATGACTTTCTGTTTTCCGAAAGTCACTTCCAAATTGACATGTGACTTACTATTTTTGGAAAGTCATATTAGAATTGTTAGAAATGAATTTTTATTATAGGTGGTTCAAACAGAACTGAAAGATATAATTTCTTCTCAGAGAAATTCATCCCTGAGCTGTCAAATTTTAACACAATTAGTTGGTGTGGCATAGATGGCTTTGTTCTCATAAATCACTTGTCACTTGACAATTTTTACGAAGGAATTAATAGCACATTATGAGGATACAAAGAGCAATACCTTCTTTTGCCAATTGATAAATCTCAAACAAAAGGGTTCAGTTGTGGAGCACAGTGAGGACTTCCAAGTATTGAATATCAAGGTAATGATATTCTAGAGGAGCATTTGATTGATGTCTTCATAGGGATCTTAAATGATAACATCCAACATGAGGTTTGCTTTTGGGAACTTAATTGGAGAATGCACTTAGGGTGGCAAGAAAATTTGAAAGCAAAATTATGGCATCAAAGCGGTCTACCATTGACAACTATAAAGATGGAATTGTTGTTGCTCCTAGTCTCCCACAACCTACAAGGTTGACACCACAACAACTAGAGGGAAAAAGAGCTAAAGGGCTTTGTTACCGTTGTGATAGCAAATACACTAAAGGTCATAAATGTGTTGAGAAGAAATTATTTTACATAAATTGTGAAGAGAAGGAAGAAAAGGAACAGGAAACATCAAAAGAAGAAGTTATATATTAGGAACTGACTCTAGGGGCTGAAAAAGAAGAAATGAATCCGACCATATCTTGTAATGCATTGGCGAGAATTACCACTCCTCAAAATCTCAAGATAGAAGGACACACCAATAAGAAAAAGGTAATAGTGCTGATTGATTCAGGTAGTACTCATAATTTTATTCATTGTTATAACCAAGGATTTGAATTGCTTCTATATCCAACACCAAAGTGTCTAGTGATGGTTGCAAATAGAGGAACTATAAATTGCTCAGGGGAGTGCCATAATATCAATCTAACCATGGAGGGATATGTATTGAATAATCCAATGCTTGCCATTCCAATGGGTGGTACAAATGTTGTAGTAGGAGTCCAATGGTTATAATCTGGGGATGATAACTTTTAATTTTTAAGAACTTTTATTGAAATTTTTCTTGGAATTAAAGGAAATTGAATTAAGGGGTGTCACAGGGAAACCGGTGAAGATAATTAGCTCTAATGGCATGACAAAGATTTTGAAGAAGGAACAACAAGGGGTAATTGCACAATTATGTTCACTAGCTGTTCAAACATCCAAGTCATCCATTTCTCTAGATCTCCAAAGAGTCCTTGACGTTCATTCCAAGGTATTTGAGACACCCGAAGGTCTCCCACCTATTCGTGATCATGATCATGCTATTCACTTGATTCCAGAAAGTGTTTCTCCAAACATTAGACCTTACAAACATCCCTATGCCTAAAAGAGTGAAATTGAACGTATGGATGCAGAAATGCTAAATGTAGGTATAATTCAACTTAGCCAAAGTTCTTTCTCTTCTCCAGTAGTATTGATGCACAAGAAGGATGGATCATGGTGTATGTGTCCATATTATAGAGAGCTCAACAAGCTCACTATTAAAGATAAGTTTTCCATTCCTGTCATTGATGAATTGTTGGATGAACTACATGAAGAAATTTACTTCACCAAGCTAGATTTTGTTCAGGATATTTTCAAATTTGAATGAAGACAAAAGACATTCCGAAAACAATATTTAGAACTCATGAAGGTCATTATTAATTTTTGGTCATGCCTTTTGGCCTTACTAATGCACCTTCCACATTTCAACGTCTGATGAATTCCACTTTCAAACCTTTAGAAAATTTGTGTTAGTATTTTTTGATGAGATACTAATCTACAAAAAGTCTTGGAAAGATGTTGTTCAACATGTTGACAGGGTGCTCAAACTATTTAGAGCAGAAAAAATTATATGCAAAGCCCTCCAAATGTTTCTTTGGGGTATAGGAAGTGGAATATTTGGGTCATGTTATATCTCATGAGGGTGTTAAGGTAGACCCTAACAAAATTAATGCCATAAAGGAATGGAAAATCCCCACAACTTTAAGGCATCTTTGAGGATTTCTCATGTTGACAGGGTATTATAGAAAGTTTGTTAATAATTATTGGAAAATAGCAGGACCTCTAACAACATTACTGAAAAAAGATGCATTTCTTTGGACTCTAGAAGCAACTGAGGCCTTTGAACATTTTGAAGAGCCAATGTGTCGAGCTTCGGTCTTAGCTACACTAGACTTCACAAAAACCTTTGCAATGTGTCGAGCTCTGGTCTTACCTACACCAAACTTCACAAAAGCCTTTATTGTGGAATGCGATGCCTCGGTTAATGGCATTGGTGTTGTTTTAATGCAAGAAGGAAGACCCATCAGTTTTGAAAGTCATCCAATCAAGGGAAAGTATTTACAAAAACTTATTTATGAGAAGGAAATGTTGGCAATACTACATGCATTGAAGCAATGGCACCCTTACCTAATGGGAAGACAATTCAAGGTAAAAACAAATCACGATGTCTTAAATACTCCTTGTAACAAAAATGATCTTCAGAAGAGCATAAAAAATGGGTCTCAAAGATGTTGGATTATGATTTTGAAATCATCTACAAAAAAGGGAAGAAAAATGTCGCTGCAGATGCACTCTCAAGAAGGGATCATTATGTGGAGGCATTGCTCTATATGCCATTTCTATTATCCAACCTGATTAGACAACTGAAGCAAGGGAGGGACAAAAGAATGATGAAGAGGTATGGACGCTCATTCAAAAGTTGCAGCAAGATCCCAGTGAATCTGATGATTCACTGTGGTACAAAGATCTCTTATATCTTTGTAATAACTCCCAACTAAAAGAAAAGGTTCTTTTAGAATTGCACACCTTTCCTATAGGAGGGTCCTCAGGATTTTTTAAAGTCTCACTACAGGGTCAAGAAATAATTTTTTTGGGATGACCTTAAATCTGATATTCAGAAGTTTGTGGCAGAATGTTTGGTTTGCCAACAAAATAATGTTGAGACAACTAAGACCCCGGGTCTTTTACAACTATTAGCCATTCCAAGTTAGAATTGGGAGGAGGTCTAAATGGATTTTATCACATGTTTACTCAAGTCCGAAGGAAAGAATGTCATCATGGTGGTAGTTAATAGACTTACCAAGTATGCACACTTTTGTGCATTATCTCATCCTTTCAAACCCAGTACAGTCGCTACTGCATTAGTGTAAATAGTTCAAAAGCTACATGGAAACCCAAAGATTATTGTAAGTGATAGAGATTCCATTTTCATTGGAATTTTTTGGATAGAATTATTTTCTTGTCTTGGTACTCAATTGGCTCATAGCTCATCTTATCATCCTCAATCTAATGGGAAAACTGAGATAGTGAACACATGTTTGGAAGGATATCTTCATTGCTTTGTATTTGATAAACAAACACAATGGGTCAAGTAACCACCTATGGCAGAATGGTGTTATAATACTTCCTTCCATACCGCAACAAAAGTGACCCCATTTATGGCACTTTATGGGTATCATCCAACATCTATCACATCATCTTTAAGAGACAATTCTAAGATCACATTGAACATCAATAACAAATTCCCCAACTCTTAAAGGGTAACCAGACTTTGGTGCAGAATCAAATGAACAACAGGTACATCAACATCGCAGTGAATTTTTTTTTTCATGTGGGCGATTTGGGTATTATTACGGCTACAACCATACAAAAAATGTCCCTCAAGCACGCTAAGAAGGATAATAAATTATCTCCCAAGTACTATGACCTTTACAAGGTGTTGCAAAAGATTGGTACTATGGCATAAATATTGGAGCTGCCTGCATCTTCGCGAGTACACCCATTTTTCCATGTTTCATGCTTAAAGAAGGTTATAGGTGACAAGTTCCTAGTTCAAACTATATTGCCAGAACTTGACGCATTGGAGCCTGAAGAAATCACAGAAACAAGAATTTGACAATTACAAAGTAGATCAATTTCAGAGTATCTCATTAATTGGAAGAACTTACCTTTTGAAAACTCCACATGGGAGGATGAATATTTTATTCAGAAGCATATAAAACTACTTAAGCTTTGAGGACAACACTTTTTTTGAAGGAGAGGTACATGTTAGGTCTCCATAATGCTATTGTAGCCCCCATATTGTTATTGTTATGCCTTTACATTATTATGTTATGTAGGTCCTAATTATATTTTACTCCTTAGACTCCTATATATGCCAAAGAAGTCTTGTCAGTTGAATAATCCGAGAATTGTTCATTTATGTGCTGTAAAAGGAGGTTGCCCCCTCGAAGAGACTTATTTTCAACTCGCTGATCTATCTTTTCTTCTGTTTTGTGATCTAGTTACATAACATTCCTTGGGCAAGGAAAGTATGTGATTGATATCTTTAAGAGATCCAGGATGGAGGATTGTAGGTTGATGTCGTCAACCATGATTACCAAATTGAGGAAGCTTAATGCTTCAAAGAGTCAGTTGGTGGATCTCACATTGTACAGGAAGCTAATAGGATCCTTGATGTACCTTGTCAACACTTGGCCGAATATTTGTTTTGTTGTGAACACCTTGAGCCAGTTTATGATGGAGCCTAGAAGGATACATTGGGTGGTAGCGAAACATGTGTTCAGGTGCTTGAGAGGTATAGTGGAGTATGGACTCAGGGATGTTAGAGTTGGTGGAGTGTTGTTGCATGGCTTCACAGGTATAGATTGGGCTAGGAGTGTAGTGAATAGGAAGAGTACTTCAACTTGTTGTTTCAGCTTAGGGGCAATAATAATCTCGTGGTTTAGTAGGAAGCAACACTTAGTGGCACTTAGCTCAACATTGGTTGAGTACATGGCTATGATTTTGGCAAGTTATGAGGCCATATGGCTTCGCAAAATGCTTTAAGGTTTATTTGGTCTTGAGATGGAATGTAGGGTGATTCATTGCTATAATCAAAGCTGCATGAAGCTTTCGAAAAATCTAGTGTTTCAAGACATGTCCAAAAATATAGAGATTAGGTACAACTTCATCAGAGATTGGGTCAAGAGAGGTGTCGTGAGATTATAGTACATTTACACAGATGAGTAGGTCGTAGACATTCTCACCAAGCCCTTGGTGAAGGGATGTTGAGAAATCTAGGGCATAGCAATTATGATTTCTCTTGAATTAGTCACTGCTTGTGAGTACTTTTTACTTCTTTAGATTAGGATCTTCCTTTACATAGATTATTAGTCTTCTTCTTCATCAAACAACTAACAATGCATAAACCATAAAGAGACAAGAGACACAAAATATAGGCTATCAGCCAGGGCCAAAACCTCTCACTCATTGAGAGGAAAACCCGCACAAATTCTTCTTATAGAGATTCCAATTGATGAATAACAAGACCAAGACCCTTGACCTATTTGGCACTCCAAGACCAAGACACAAGTCCTCTTCCACTTTGACCTTCTCAGCAATGAGACATTGTCACCACTGTCATGACACCAAGGTCTCCTTCTTGTATTATCACTGAGATGTTACAACACCGAGACCTTCTTTCTGAGAACTTACTGTGGCAGTACCGAGATCCTCCTATTGTGATGACATCGAAACCTTCTTACTGTGGTGGCACCGAATTCTCCTTGCTGTTGTGACATGGAGACAAAGATTTCCCTTGACTGAATTCTCCTTGTTGTACCGAGACAAAGATTCCCCTTGACTATATTCTCCTTGCTGTACCGAGACAGAGATTGCCCTTGACTGTGAGATAGCACTGGATTTTCCTTGCTGTACCGAGACAAAGATTTCCCTTGACTGTACTGAGACGGAGATAGTGTTCCTTGCTGTTGTGAGATCATATCACTATGATAACAGTAAAGTTTGCTTACTGTGATTACCGAAATTCTTTGCAATCCTATCTGAAGTTGCCTCTGTAATTTGCCCCGAGTTACTTCCCTTTTGTTACTCCAAAAATAGTCTTAGCAAGATTCAAAGAGATTCCAAATTCTCCGCATCTATCAAAAACATGCCTAAGATGACCAATATGACTTATACAACTCTTAGAAAAAAACATAAGATCACCTTGATAAATTTCAATAATTTACCGATTAAACCCTTGAAGGCATAGTCCATAGACCTTTGAAAGGTAGCTCCTGCGTTAGTTAATCCTAAAGGCATTCTAATATATTTGAATGTACCCTATGGTGTGGTGAAAGTAGTTTTGTGTCGATCTTCTTTCTTAACCCAAACTTGATTTTACCCAGAGAAACCATCTAGCAGGGACATCATTCCAGAACCCATTATCACTTGTAACGTAGTCTCCATTTTTGGCAAAGGGTACTTATCCTTCTTACATGCTAGATTAAATTTTTTGAAATCGACACAAAGTCTGATTGTTCCATTCTTCTTTCTAACAATCACCAGATTGGAACTCCATGATGAATGCATAGTCTGAGCAATGATTCTAATTGCGAGAATTTTTGCAAGCTCTTTTTGGACTAAGGGGGCCAACCTAGGGTTTATCTGCCTAAGCTTCTGACGAAGGGGCTTAGCATTTTCATCCTTTAAGGGGATAGTGTTCTCCATGACATCTTCCATATAACCTTTTAGCTCATCACAAGAAAATGCTAAGACATCCCAATATTCATGAAGTAAATCGATTATCTTTTTCCTTTCTTCCTTACTAGTACCCTTACCAATTTTAACAATTTTATGGTCACTAGGGGTGCCTTTATTTACTTCAATAAATTCGCCAGGATCCGTCTTATTTTCTTCTTCTTTCTTTGTGGCATCATGCATATCAAAGTGTTGCTCTAAGGCAACAACATTCATGGGAGTAGGATTTGTAATATCTTCATAGTAATCAGATCCATCCTCCCTACAACTTACTCGACAATTCTCAAACTCATCCAATTTATTCAAAAAGCGAATCACTTGCTTTTCATTGTCAAAAACCTGTCAATACTCTAAGTTATATGGAACATAAGGTTTGAAAATAATTTCCATTTTAATCTTATCCTTCACTAATTCATCAGACAACTGCAAGGTAGATGCGGTTACAACAAGCTCATCAGCCAAACTATTCTTCTCCCTTGGGATAGCTTCGAGGTCAAGAGCGTCAAAGCATTCCAATATATCCCACGCCGCATTCCGATAGTTTCTCAATCTCTGATTCTTACAAGTAAACTTATTTTTAACTTGCATGATAACTAAATCAAAGTCTCCCTTGATATGAAGCAATTTAACCCTTGAGGCCTTTGCCAACTCAAGGCCCAACAACAAAGCTTCATACTCAGCCACGTTGTTGGTTGCTCCAAATTCTAATCAATAGGAAAATTTTAAAACATGCCCCAGGAGAGATTTTAACACAATCCCAACACCTTTACCATGCCTAGATGATGCACCATGGAAATGCATATACCATACTTGACTATTCAGATCACTTATCTTTTCATCAACCTTAACTTCTGAGGGGATTATGGAATTAGACAAAATAGCATAATTCCCCAAGTCAGATTTGTCGGTGATCACCTCATTATGAGGTCCCTTCGGATCTTCCACATGGAATCTCCTTTCTAGCTCCCGATTTAGTCTAATGAGCCCAGAACCTCTAGGGGAAGGAATCATAGCATATGACCAATTCATTTGGATAAAATTCCTCCTAGTTCAAAGGCCCATTTCGTAGATAATAACATACCCCAAGCATCAGGAACATCAACTACAACTATGTCCATCACAATCATAATGTTAGGGTAGACAGACAAATGGACTTGTAAATCCTTTATTAACCCATGAACCTCGATTTTCTGAGAATCCATGGCACATATGTTGTAGTAAGGCCTGGAAATCCCTAACTTTAGTTGGTTATAACACAAGCTGAAGCACCCGAATCTAACATGCAATTGTACAACCTGTAACCATTAACCATCAAGGTAGTGAAAAAAGGCTGATGCTCATTATTGTTAGAGTCCATACTTTGCAAATAGATAGGAGCATCCTGGTAGACGGTCTCAAGAGCCTTTTCCTGAGAAATATTAATACGAGGATTCTCAATGCCATTTAACAACTTAGGCTTTTGGGAAGGGATTTTCAAAACCTCAGGGACAGGAACCCAAATTTTGGAATTGTTCAACCATCCACCCAAGTCAATATTCATTCCAAAGGTGGGGCTAAAATTTCGAAGTTATGCATGATTATCACTTTGATCTTTATCCCTTCTTTGATAAGTTAGCCCCTTATCTTTCGCAATTTATAAAATATTATCTGGAGAAGGCCTTTCACCGAATAATTTAACTAGCATATCATTGTCATGGTCAAAATTATTGATACTGTGGGAAGATGTGAAAGGCTTGATATCATGATTATGCTCCTTAACCCTTTCTCAATTTTCATTTGATAGGTGATATTCCCTACCAATGATATTAATCTGGTTACTTGCCCCAAACACCCCACTTTCCACAATTCTCTTAATAGTGTTGCAATAGCTTCTTCATGCAAGGCATCACAAGCCCTACAATATGGAGGAGCATCCTCAATAAGATTGGCAGATTCAAGGGGATTTGGCGGTCGATGTTCATTAGATTGCCCTTTCCTTTGCCAAGCATTATTATTTCTAGGTTGGGAACTTTTGAGCTTGCGACCTTTCCATTTGGACTAACCTAGATTGCAGAGTACTTATCTCTTTGGCATGGTTAGAGATTAATTTTGCTTGGTTAAGCTCCATGCTTTCAAGCTTTTAAAGTAACTTCTGCATAGGATTATCTTCAGATTCGTTAACTTCTTTACCCTTAGGCTCTTTTAGCTTTGTGGCAGCTCTATCAAAGCCTAGAATCTCAGTTTTCCCAGATGCCTTCTTATCCTTCTCAAGCTCTTCGGCTAAAGTTTGACATGCCTTATAATCAGGAATTTTAGCACGTCTTAATTCATAAGAGGTATCAACGTTAAAAACATCAATGTAGAAGTCTGGAATAGATTTATCTGGAGGTTTATAATCTTGAGGTAATTTTCTAACAATACCATTAAAACTTCTGTTAAATTCCTCAACGGTTTCATTTTCCCTTTTTTTAATGATACTTTGGGCTTTAACCAGATGTCTTTCTTCCCTCGTATCTCCAAACTTATCTTTCAAGGCATCAGTAAGAGCTTGTAATGAATTGAAGGAATGATCAAGTCTTTTGGTAAACCAATCTAAAGCATCCTTTTCCAAAGAGAGTACAAAGAGCTTCATCCTCACATCCTCATGAGCAACATTAGCACCACCCCATTTGTTAATGATGCCTAAAGTAATTAAGATGATCTTTAGTGGTTACCGCATTATTGCCTTGGAAAGAAGACAATTTATCCATGCCTGTATTAGGAAGGTCATGTGGGTAACCCTGAATGTTAGCGAAATTGCAAGGAAGATACAAGTCATCGATGATGTCTCTTTGAATGGGATCAGACAAAAGCGAATGGATATCAAAGAAAGCTTCCTGGATTATCAAGGTGTGCACGGGGAGAGCCTGTTTAATCGAGCTCTAAAAACCTTTTTAGGATCCGTAGTGGGATTAGTCAGGGTTCTTGGATTCCTTCTAGTGCAAACCCTTGTAGGAAGTGAACAAAGTGGAGTTGCCACTTGGACAAAAATCTAACTCAGACACTTGAGATGAAAATATGAAGGATAGAAGATGAAAAAAGAGAATTGTTGTAAAGCCAAGGTCCAATAAATTGGTCTCGGACAACGGCGCCAAAAAATGTTGTCGCACAAAATGTCTAGGCACCGCGACAACGACTCAGATCGGAGGCTGTCACCCTGATCCCCAATCTCTCCGTTTGAGTTGTCTCCCAATAACAGACTAAGGGGTGTAGACCCTATGTAAATGTAATGAGGAAAGATTAGTTGGGAACCAACCAATCTGGGAGACGCAACTAAGCAACCAATACTTGTTTAGATTGCGCAAGATTTTAAGGATTCAATTAGATTTGAGGAAAATGATACCAGTGTCTTTTGGAGTCAACTATCTTGCGAAGAAAATAAAAACCAAGTAATGGATGGAAAACTGCTGCTAATGATGCAAATGCAAAACTTAAAACTATGTGAAATGTAGGGGCTTAGTTAATTTTAGTTAAATGCTTGTTCTAAGTTTGATCCCTTAATGTTTCTATCGACCAAGCTTATGCTTGGAAGTAAAATTTTAATGTGCAAGTGCTAACTTAGTATGCAAATACAAAGTAAAATGATGTGATGGTGGAAGGAGGGCCTAAACTATGAGTTATTTCTGAAATATGTTGTAAGTGTTTTTTAACTAAGACTCAAAAAAAGGATCTTAATGTGAAAACAAATACTTATACCAACAATATAAAATATGAAGTCCGCACAAATAATTACTGAAAACACAACAAGAAACCAATGTAAAATGCTGGAAATAAAACACTTTGTATTCAAAAACCCATTTGTATAAGGTACTCAATCAGAGATCATTCGATGCACAAGTAAAGCTGAATTAGTCTACCACTTGAATGAGCATGTAAAACAAATGTACCTCAAGAATTAAATTAAGTGTTTAAATTTAGATCACAACAACTAGGTGCAAAGTCTGAAATATCAGTTCGGTAATCTGCTCTTAAAACACATGATAATTACAACAATTTATTTTAAACCCGTGGTCCTATAACCATGCAAGATTCAAATTATTTCTGTGTGTAACAACAACTTCAAATGACAAACTGATAACTAATAATTCAGAAAATTTGTGAGTTTAACTATTCCCAATCTAGTGATGCATTTGATCTTAAAACTTAGAAATAAATTACTGAAAAAATAGTGAGATAATGTTTATAAAATTTTCAACTAGCATGCAAATATTTTATGAAAATACATCTAATTCTGAAATGTATTGGATTAAAAGATGCAAACTAAATTTGCTGCTAAACTTCAACTAATTGAAGCTCTATACCGATATTAGTCTTGCTTTCAATCAGATAAATGAAATGGGGAAAGGGTTTAGAGGGTATGTACCAGTCACCCCCTAGGGGCTTGAAAACAATTGGAGATAAGCTGTCCAAGTCACTGAGATCTTCAAATCCAAATGCCAACTCATAATTTTTTTTTGAGAAATTTTTTGTTAAATTTTGTTAAAATTTTAAGGGAAATTTTTATTGAAAATTTATGGGGAGAGAGGGTGAAGGAAGAGGGGCTGAGAGAGGGATGCCTTGAGGCCGAGAGAGGGAGAATGGAGGAAGAAGGGGAGGCTGTGAGCTAGGCCTAGAGGAAAGAAGGGGAGCAAGGGGCTGGAGATGGCTAGCGCAGGACCTGCAGGCCCTAAAAACATTTGCCCACAATCTTTTGGAAAATCTGCAGAACTCGGATTGAGTTTCCTTTCTGAAAATATTCTTCAACTTGCAAATAAAATGGAGATTATATCTTGCTCTCCAGGGCCTAGATTTGTCTCCAAAATCCACGACAATCGTTGACAATCTTCAGATCTGTTCTTGCACAGACAAAAGATAAAAACCCAAAACATGTATATACAAAAAATATGAAATACCCAAAACCCCAGTGAATTAAGAAATTTGATATTTACAAATCTACAATAATATTCTACAGATCTAGTAGATTTGCAGATCAAAGCCCTCTATTAGCCAGATTTAAACAGTTTTACAAAAATTTGGAAATAAATTGGAAATTTTAAAGAGGCACAAGCCCAAGAAAAACCCTGCAATTAAAATATTTTGTATGATGACTTCAGAAATTTAAAACAATGGGTTTTTTAGATTCTGTAACCTGAGAGTCAGTTGATCCAGCTGAGGATTTCCCCAAACGCTCAAATCCCAAATAATAACTTCTACACACTGAGATCTAATTGTTAGATTAATAGAGATTCAAAATAGTCATAAGATCATCATGAAATAGAGATACCTGATAGTTTTATCAAACCAAAATGATATTTAAAAAACTCAGAAATCTGTGCAAGATACTTGTGCACAGATCAATCCTCAAAGGCTATTAACCAACAAATGCAAATAAAAGCGACAACGTATTAAGAGCAATATTACCACATAAATCTGAAAGAGGAACACCACGGTTTGAAACCCCAAAGTCTTTGCATTTTATTAACTTGAAAAAAGTTACCAGAGCTTACTAAATGGCTTGATCTCCGTCAAAGCAATCTCAACCGTTGATGAAGATCAAATGATCTCTTAATCATCACCATTGAAATAAAGTTATTTTTTTGAGAAAATTCGAATTTCACTTTTAATTAACTAAAAAATGATTATTTTGAGTTAATTGCCTCAAAAAATTGACTTTGACTTAATTACTATGGCCCAAGTGTTCAAAATATCTTGAAATTTTCAATATTCCCTTGGCCGGGGACCTCCAAAAATTAAATACTTTAAAACCCACGAATTTTAAATGTTGGAGATTTTAATTTTTCCTAGGACCCAAATTAATTAAATTTTTGGCTTAGTATTTTTTAATTTATTTTAGCCATAAAATGTAATTAATTGACTCATGAGGGGACTAATAATTTTTCCAACCCTCTAATATTTAGCCATGGTGTTTAATTATGAGGGACCATGCACTAACTTTTTTTTACTTCAAGATATTACAATTTAATACATGAAGGGGGAACACCCGTTTGTTATAGACCTTCAAGGTTTACCCATTTTTCCGACATTAAATGTGATTTGGTAGACTAAGTGAGTTGTAATAAAATAATCTAACCAAATAGCTAGAATTATTCCCAAATCACTTTACAGAGACTCGATAAATAACACAAGGACTCATCTAAGATCTTGATGACAAAATCCATCCTAGCTTTGGGATGAGACTGGAGGGAAAAATTCTGCCGATCATCGGTGTCTAGAAACACACATGAATCAGTGAGACGAAAAACCTCCTAGAATAGAAATCACCATCAGAAAATAAACATACCTAGGTTGTTACATACATTTGTCTTACTAGGATCATTTACATTACAAAATATGGAATGGGTTTACAAATTCCAGTGTACATATAGCTGATAATGATGAATCTGTGGACCGGCTTAGTGCTCGGGCATGATGGAAATATTGGCGCAAGAAAATGTACATCTATGGGGTAGTTGACATGGAGTGGTCAACATGATCATAAAGAGATAGCCAATCAAGAGGCACAATAATTTTACCCTGGGAAAACCCACTAGAGAGAAAAACCCAACAACCTTTTCCTTAGATAAATCTTTCAATTCAACAAGAGATACAATCTTATCTTTCCAAGCAAAGCAAAGGTCAAATTGACCATGAATAGACCTAGGTCAAACCTGGTCAAACAAAAAAAGTAGCCTCAGAATTTGGTCTACTGCACAAAATCTGTATCTGCGCAGAATTCAACCTGCTCCTCAAGAGATGGATTTTCCCAGAATTCGGTCTGTTGCTCAAGAAATGGATCTGCCCATGCAAGACATGCATCATAGTTAACTATAATGCATGTCTTACATTTTTCATTATATATATTTTCAAAGGTTAAGTATGAATTATGAAGACCGACCATAGCTACAAAAATTCAACACCCCCTCTTAGCTAGGGAGGTATTCATAATGACTATCTAGATGTTCTCTTGTTGAGAAATTTCTCTAAGAAAAGGTTAAAACAATTCATCATTAACATCAACATCATTCGATTACCATAATTTTGGTCAACAACTTTGACCCATGGTAAATCATCAACATCAACTAGTCACCATGATTTTAATTCCTCTGACCCATGGTATACAAACTAGTCTTGGTTCACCATCATCCTAGTGAACATCTTTGACCTATGGTTAAACTCCAAAGGCCTCACTCTATATAATTCTAGGCCTGATGCTAAATGTGCCCAATCAACCTGTTTGGAGAGTCTGAACCTGATACTGAAAGGCACCTACTCAATTGAAAAATGTTGGACCTTTAGGACCATTCTTCCTAATCCTGGTCAACATACTTGGCCTTGGAAGATGTCCTCTGTCGGATGATTCTCCGTAATCCTGGTCAACATACTTGACCCTGGGAGAAGGACCGTTCTTGAATGAGCTAGCTATGTTGATGTGTCAATCCACTACCTGTGGAAAGCATCTTGCATCAACATCATGCTCAACAAGTCGTCACTTGGAACCTAAGAAATCGGATTCGTCCCCCTCCTCCCTAATCCATGTCTCGGATCCCACGTGTCAGACACGATTTTCAAGGGACACATGTTCGATTTGTGGCTCGAGCGTGTCTTGACATGTCGGATTCACTGGCCACACGAATAAGATTCGATGAGCCAACGAATCCCAATTTCAAGACATTTGTCCCTCTAAAAAGCGTGCTGCGGCTTTAAAAGCTCGATTTGGGCCAATTTATTGCTCATTCTTGTGTGTCTCTCTTGCTGTGGGTGTGTGGGAGCGACTAACAAAGGGTTTGGGAGCATTTTGGAGGTGATTCAAGCAATCATTCAGTGCATTTTGCTTCCATTTTTTTCCATTTTTGCTACACTAGTTTGCCTGCTTATTTTGTTTACATGCTTGTGCATTTTTTCTTTATTTTTTTACAACATTCATGGCTCAATCAAGGGCAGTACGGAAGGGGCAAAAATGTTGAGATTTTGTGTATTTGGGGTAGCATCAGTTGTGCTCTAGCTCCCAAATTTTGTGGAGGGACTAGAGTACACTTGATCTACAAGACTGAGAAAGGGATTTGGAAAATTTCATCTGGTTTGGGGGATATTTAATTAATTGATTATTTTAATGTATTTCCCAAGTCTAAACTTAGGAAAATGAAATAATTAAAGTTAATTAAATTAAATATGTGATGAAATTGTCTTAAGTCACACTGATCAAGATTTCTTTTAATCTTAGCCATTGATTCAAGATCTGATCATGGCCGTTGGTTTCTCAACGAGAAAAGTATAAAGGAAAGGCCTGGGGTCATTTGTAAAGACACGCAGGGGCAAAGCACTGAAGCTAAGCTGAGATTCTAGGGCGGGTTTGCCAAGAATTCTCAGAAGTGTTTCAGCGGCAGAGAGGGGAGTTTAGACAAAGGGGATGATTTGATCCCAGTGTCTAGAATCAACAAGAGTGTAATATCCTTGAATGGGATATTTTACTGAATTTGCATAAATTTACTTAAACCCGAAATTATGCCGTAAAATCAACATGCATGTAACAGAAGATTGCCATGTAAAATAAAAACACATAAAATACTGCAATCCAATACCACATAGAACAGTGAGAATCTCAGTTTTTATTATAAATAATAACAGGGTTTACATATAGATCTGACCCAGAAAGAGCTGAGATGGAAAGCTGGCCAACAATACAATCTGCTGCACTGCTACACGGCGATGGCCTCCAAAACTGAACTGCTGCACTCTCCCTCCGACAACAGCTACCACTGAATCCACTGAAGCACTTGTTGAAGATCTGAATGATCCTCACTCCAATATCCCTGAAGCTCTGCGAAACTTCTGAATGAAGTCTCCACAAGGAGAGTTGGGTTTTCGTCCAACACTCACAAATCACCCAAGGGTTTCTGTGCTGGGGCTATGGCTGAAGTAGACAACCACATCTCAAGCCTCTCATACAAGAAAATAATATGATCTAAAGATATCCCTCAATTGCCTCCTCCCTTTTTTTTATAGATCTCTTGGAGCCTTCTAGAGCATTATTTTATTTATTTTATTCATGTGCACTTTTCCCTCTTATTAAAATATTCCTTTTTAATGCAGAAAAGAGTAAATCGGCTACCATGTCTCCTCTGGTCACTGAAACTCATGCCCAATCGTCCCATCATGTAGGTATCCTCGTCCCGGTTCCAATTAGCTATTACACTAAGGTGTTCCATCATGTATTCCTCTTAGAATGCCACCTGAGCATAATCAGCGGAGTTAAGCCCACTAATAACTCAAATTTCCGAAAGTTGTCAGAATTCATCGGAACGAAAGCCAAACTACTCGGATGATGGAATATATCAAACAAATGCCACCGGACACCATGGAAACTCCTCAAAACTCCTCCAAAAAGCCCCTTAGCCTGCTGATAGCACCAATTTGTACTAGTGACCTATCTGCTCCCAACTCTTGAAGTCCAACCTAACCCTGTCGTAGGTGATACCAAAAAAGGGAATATTACAGACCTTCTGCCCCAAGATTGCTTTCCCTCAAGCAATCCAAATATGTGGGCCACCCTGTTGGCTCAATGCAACTGAGACCCAATGCTCGGATCCCATACAAACCCCTGGGTATTGCTATGCACCTGTGTCAAGCCACTCGGAATAGACCCCTCAATGTCGGGATCCCAAACTGATCTCTCACTGTACCTGTCAACAAACAATCTTCCCGGACCCCAACGCCACCATGGCCAATCATCGCCCAAGTCCCACGGCTCGGACTGCACCCTGCCTCTAGCTATAGCTGATGCCCCATGAAGTGAAGTCTGCCAACAAGCATCAATGCTCCCCAGCTCCCGCTGTGCTGTACCTCTAACTGTATAAGCTGCCCCACCAACTGCGTACCAATCCATCACCTCTCTCCAATCCAAGTCCTGACTCAATCCCATGTTGAACTTGCTCTCTTGAAATCGGGATGGAGCGCTGAAGAAATGACGACCTGGGCCCCACTGCTAGCTGGAATCTGTAACATCTGCTATGTCTAACGGTCCCTGCCCTGTTGTGCTCCCTACGAAGAAAAACATACCATCAAGAGGGTACCAGCTCATGATCTCTGGCAAATATATCCTGGAAGAAGAATCCAATGTAGTGTCAATTGCGTATGGAACATGCCTAGAGAGCTGTCGCCAACTCATAATAAACTCACACTGCTCTGTCTCGTCTGTCGATGAAATCTGCCTGTAGAAGAAGGCCCCTCTCTCTAAAATGGGCTAGAGTGGGCAAGATATGCTGCAAGCCCCATCGATGTACTCCTGTAGAGTGCTACTCACTAAAAGTACTACAACTCTACTGACTGCATGTGCATC
Organism: Pinus albicaulis; assembly: GCA_034641835.2. Taxonomy (NCBI): domain Eukaryota; kingdom Viridiplantae; phylum Streptophyta; class Pinopsida; order Pinales; family Pinaceae; genus Pinus; species Pinus albicaulis. The sequence goes on from CM076583.1 coordinate 1,050,332,142, forward strand.
TATCTGTACCTCATCAGTGTGTCAGCCCAACAATGGATGCTCCACCATCTCCAACAACTCATCCCTCTCCTGATCGGGAATGTAATGCTTCTGCTGTCCACTAGCCCCCTGTAGAACTATCCCATTAACCCCCAACATGTCCAGAGGATATGGATCTGCAATTGTTGTCACCATACTCGGTGTCTATGCATCTGATTGCTCCTCAGTGGCTGACCCCAAGGTGAGCTGCATATCCATTATAGACTCAATGTGAGCCTCCATCTGGCTCTCCCTTAAAGGACTATCATGCATGATATGCATAGTATTCTTCTCTGCTGACTCAGGCTCCATCATATGCTGCTCTGGCCAGATTGTCACGAGTGACTCATCACCCAGAGTATCTCTCGTAGAGTCCCCTGATTGCACACCCTGCACATTGGCATATAGCTCCGGCCTACTGTTATCATCTCTGCATGACCGCTCTTGCTCCCCAGAAGCATCCGCATCTGATCCCATGGACTCACTTGAAGAAGAGTCCTCATCTTGGCATACAGAAGGAATGCCCTTCTGTTCTGCCTCTGTCACACCATCTGCATCACTCAAGCATGAGTGATTAGGCCCCCAAGGTTCTTTGCAGATGAAGCAAAGTCCCTTCCTCCTCAGCTCATTTCTGCTCCCAGATCCACCAAACTGAAGCAACTCCTCCCTAGTCAATTGTCTCCTGAATAGCCCAATATTCTGCTTAACTAGTCCTTGGGCTAGCTCATAAGCAGCGGGTTTGACCAACTGCTCTCTCCTCCAAATGCTCAACAACCTAGTCTGGAACTCTCGGCCAATGGTCTCATAGTGTCTCATACATGATGACAGGATGGACTGCATATGTGCTATGACGGTGTCAGAATGATATCTCCTAATGCTGAAGAAGCATTGGAACATCTGCAGAATCAAGTCATCACACTCAAGATCAAACATGATGACATACGTGTCGAATGTGGCCATACTCCATAAAATCTCAAGCTTCTTCCCAAAGGTAGAGCCTGCACTGTTGTCCAAATCCTAGAAAGTCTTTACTATCAATCTCATAATCCTCCTCATAACACCATCACTGTATGGAGCTATAGGTGCGGTCAACTTCATGATATTACTGATGCATGCTGCAACTGGAAGGCTAACCCCCTCACACAGTTCCTCCAAGAATTTGGGCTGTATAAGAGCAAGCATAGCAGGTTTTAGTGCCCAAATCAGTTTCTTCCCTTCTTGTTGGCTTATTTTGGGCAGAAGTTCATTAAGCTCATCGAGTTTGGACAAAACTCTCCATGACATCTTCATGTGTTTCAAATCTGTCCCAAGTGCAAAAATTTTGTGACCAATCCCCAATTCTCCCTGCAAATCTTTTCGCTGTCCTTTTTGAAGGATGGCATAAATTCTTCTTGAAAAGGGTTTGCTGTTCAATTTTGTTTTCTGGTCATCTGATGCAGGGTGGTTCAAGGAACCAATTTTTATTCTTCTCAAGCTGTTTAGGAATCCCTCCATGGTTCATCCAATGAGGTGGTCACTGTTTTTCTGAGTTTAATGCAATTTGTTGAGTTTTCAAGGGTCTTTCAGTGAGTTTTTCAGACAGTTCAAATACACACTACTATAGGTGACATGTATTCGCTGGTGTCAATTATAGGCTTATATCAAGTTAGACAATACATGACAATTTATTCCACATAAACCATCAATAGATGTAGAACAAAGATACAAGAATAACCTGATTCGTGCCACTGTGGAAAGTGCTCAATCTGCTTATACTGCTGTAGCAAAGACCCCAGAGAATCAGCGGCTTTTATCCTTAACATGCTGCCCCTGTATTAGAAGTAACTTAGTTACACTAGTCCCCTTTGCTGCACTAAGATGACCAATCAATTATTGCGTTTCTTTTGCGAAAATCTGTAAGATTCCTTCAGGGACAGTTTCCAATTGATCACAATTTTCTGGGTTTTTCAGTGACAGTTAAATAATTTGTCAAACATATGACTGCAAGATATTTCTGAGTAATATTACTTTCTCAAATGATCTCTTAGGTTTGGTAATGGTGTGACAGCTCCTCCGCCTTGTTCTTATCGGCCAATGTCCCGCTTAGCGTGCACCATTGCACCAACAGTTTGTTATACTCAAAATGCTGCCCTTTAAAGCTGCCCTCCTAGGATGAAAATAGATTTAATTGTGTCCAATCAAAGAAAGCCTCACATCCCTCTCTGCAGAAACGACTCAACCATCGTGACTCCAGAAAATTGGTTCTCTTCCAGCGCTGGTTCAGACATATGCTAACAATTCAGACATTAAGCATTAGATGACATGCTCCCATCCACAGCGAAGAAGTTTGGACGAACAGGAATGCGGCCCCTTCTGTATAAACTTCGCCAGGTGAGAACTCGTGGTATTCGGGCACTAAGCCCTCGATTTAGAGAACACCACGTTCTCTTCCAATATGAATTCTGCTGCATAAGATAAACTCCACCCGACGTGCCTTTGTCCCCCTCGTTAGACTGTCAACAAATGACTCGGTCCGAAATTTTTTACCCTCAAAAAAATGATTTCGACTTGCAATTGCAATTGATGTTTGGCCCCTTTTTGAAATATTTAACAACACGAATCGATGTGGGTGAGCTTGTGAAGATAACCCCCGAACCGACAATGATATTTAGCTTACGCCACGGAGAATGCAACTATGCACACTTTGATTCCCTTCTAGCAATAGAGACTCGTCTCAAAAAGTCTGCGTGCCTGCGTCGATTAGAAACCTTGGATATTGATCTTGGCTGAGCCAAGATCAAAGCTTCGATACCACCATAATATCCTCGAATGGGATATTTTACTAAATTTGCATAAATTTACTTAAACCCAAAATTATGCTGTAAAATCAACATGAATTTAACAAAAGATTGCCATGTAAAATAAAAACACATAAAATACTGCAATCCAATACCACATAGAACAAAAAGAATCTCAGCGTTTATTATAAATAATAACGAGGTTTACATATAGATCTGACCCAGAAAGAGCTGTGAGATGGGAAGCTGGCCAACAATACAATCTGCTGCACTACTACACGGCGATGTCCAAAACTGAACTGCTGCACTCTCCCTTCGGCAACAACGACCACTGAATCCACTGAAGCACCTGTTGAAGATCTGAATGATCCTCACTCCAATATCCCTGAAGCTCTGCGAAACTTCTGAATGAAGTCTCCTCAAAGAGAGTTGGGTTTTCGTCCAACACTCACAAATCACCCGAGGGTTTCCGTCCTGGGGCTACGGCTGAAGTAGAGAACCACATGTCAAACCTCTCATACAAGAAAATGATATGACCCAAAGATATCCTTCAATGGTCTCCTCCCTTTCTTTTATAGATCTCTTGGAGCCTTCTAGAGCATTATTTTATTATTATTTTATTCATGGTGTACTTTTCTCTCTTATTAAAATATTCCTTTTTAATGCAGAAAAGAGTAAATCGGCTACCATGTTTCCTCTGGTCACTGAAACTCATGCCCAATCATCCCATCATGTAGGTATCCTCGTCCCGATTCCAATGAGCTATTACACTAAGGTGTTCCATCATGTATTCCTCTTGGAATGCCACCTCGAGCGTAATCAACTGAGTTAAGCCCACAAACAACTCAAATTTCCGAAAGTTGTCGGAATGCATTGGAACGAAAGCCAAACTGCTCGGATGATGGAATATATCAAGCGAATGCCACCGGAGACCATGGAAACTCCTCAAAATTCCTCCAAAAAGCCCCTGAGCCCGCTGATAGCACCAATCTGTACCTATGACCTGTCTGCTCCTAAATCTTGAAGTCCAACCTAACCCTGTCATAGGTGACACCAAAAAAGGGAATATTACAAAGAGACAGAGATCAGCTCAGAGAGGCAGCGCAGAGAAGCATGAGACGTAGAGGCAGAGAGGGAAGCAGCTGCGTAGCGTAGGGGCAACTTTAGCTACGTAAGTGCTGCGCAATACCTCCTAGGGCAGCGTGATTCACCTGGAAACCCTCAGGGGTTACGTAGAGACCTTAAGGGGCAGCGTAAGGACTGCGTCACCCAGTCTGGGGTAACACAGCCCTTTCCAGGCCAACGCCGAGGGACGTAGGGGCTTTAGAGGTTGACGGAGAGGCTTCAGGGTAAGTGCTGGGGTTTCTAGGGCCTAATTTTGGTCGAGTCCTGTAAATCCCGTTTGAGGGTGTGGATCAGTCATTATTTTAGCTTAAGAACAACCAGTGAGTTGCAGATCTATTTTATCTCTATCGGGTTTTCCAGATCTGGAACCCATATTCGCTGTATTCAGAAAATTCTTAATAATAAAACCCTCCTGCAGCAAGCAGACCAGTTTTCCCGCATTGGGTTTTTCCGGGGACTATTTGTCCAGAAAATCACTGTGTCACTTTGTCTATGTGTGCATGTTCTTTTTCTAGATCTGAATTGGTGAAAGTCTGTTATGTGTTTTGCTTCGATATTAATCTGGAATTTTCAGTTAATAACTTAATTAAGTAGGAGGAGCATAACCAGATCTGATAGTAGATTTCTGCATAAGTAACATTCAGAAAATTTCACATGGTATCAGAGCAATTACAGATCTAGGAGGGTCACCCGCAAAAGACTGAAAGTTCTTGCTGCAGAAAGCAACAGGAAGAGCAGGATGAGGCAGGGTTACGCAGAGGGCAGGATGACGCAGTCTAACGTTGCCTCCAAGCAGGCCCATGAACTTACTGCGCAGAGGCAGCGCTGGGATTGTCTGAAGCTAGCCAATGTGACGCAGATCTGAATCTGTCAGATCCAGAAGAGCCTGAAGCACATCTGCAGAAATTCAGTAGGTGCTGGTGGAGTTAAATATTTGAAGTTTTCAGATTTTTAGCCTGAGCACAAGTGAAAAAGAGCGGGAGGAGATCAACTTCTTAGAGAGTTTCTAGCCAAAGAAACTTGCAGATTGATCAGAGGATCAAAGAGAGCTGAATCATTGTTGATTTGGCAGATTTTCAAGAAGGGAAATCAGTTGGCAGAGGGAGCAGAAGGTGCTTGCTTCGCCAAGGGCCTTAGATCCAGTTCTCTAGAAAAGAGAAAGGGAAGCTTCAACACATTTCTGAGCAGATGGCTCCTCATGGATTGCGTGATCAGGACAGATTGGATGGCCTTTCCAACTTCTTAGTTTGGAAGGCTAGGATCCTGATAGTCCTAGAGGCATATCTCATCTAAGAGACCATGCAAAGCAAACTCTGGCCACATCAACCGATGCAGATCTCCTAAGGAAGCATAATGAAGCTGCTGGGCATGCCAAGCAGCTGATCATGGATGGAATTAGGGACCATATTGTACCACATATAGCTGAAAAGAAGACAACTAATGAGATGTGGAAGGTCTTAACTTCCCTATATGAGGAAAAGTATGTCCAAAGGAAGATGCTGTTGGAGACTCATATGAGGTCATTCATGATGACCAAGGGAGAAGACATGGAACATTTCCTCTTCAGATCGCAGTTGATCAGAGATCAATTGATTGCAACGGGTGCTAAAGTGGAAGATGATGTGATGGTCACGACTGCTCTCAATGCAATCACAGATGAGTGGGAAACCTTTGTCCAAAGTATCTTGGGCAGAGCGGACCTCCCAAATTGGAACAGATTGTGGGCAATTCTACGTCAAGAAGAACTTCTCAGATTCACCAAGAAGTAGTACAACTCTGGATCGAGCAAAGTGAAGAAGGAAGATGAAGAAGATGCATCCTTGGCATCAAAGAGGCAACATGGAAAGAAGAAGAAGGATCTATCAAAGATCAAGTGCTTCTAGTGTGGTGAATTAGGACACTTTGCTAGCAATTGTCCTCAAAAGAAAAAGGACAAGGAAGCTTCTTCTTCCAAGGCTGCTGTGGCGGATGATGGGTCGGAAGATGATGCAGCCATGAGTGCTCATGAACCACGAAAGTGGGGCGACATGGATTTGTAGAGGAGCTACAGAATGTAGGGTAGGATCCTTGAGTAGCTTATTTCTTTGATCACATGCAAGCTACGGTAGCCTTAAGACTGTAGCAGGACAAGTGGAGAGTAGGTGCATGGATCACGGTTGAAGCAGAGGCAAATCTGAAGGCTGGAAGGAGCAGCGCAGTGCAGATGCAGCAGCAGCGTAGGGGCTGATGTGATTTTAGCAGCACAGAGCAGAGCTACAATAGTGTGGAGGCTTTAGGAGGACAGCGCAACACAACAACAGCGTGAGGGATTTCAGCACAAGGGGTTGATGTGACTTCAGCAGTGCAGAGGGAGTCTGCTTACGCAATGCAGAGCGGTTGTTGTGCATCATCCTTCAGATGCTAGCACAGATCAACAACCTATGGAGCTTCAGTGATGAGGATGCAACCCAATTGACTTGTCTGTCAAAGATTGGGCAGGAGATTCAGTGGTTTCTCTCAACAACTGAAGTTGCAGTGCAACAAATCAGCAGTGGCAGTGCTGTGAGCAGCACGGATGCAACAAATTGAGAAGGTGCTGCAGTGGCAGTGGCAACGTCATGGGCAACAATGCAGAATGGCAACAACAGTGCAGAGTTGAGTGGCAGCAGGCCAAGCATCAGCAATACAGAACCAGTGCCCAAAATCTTGTAATGCATAGTGTGATGTATTGCAAGAGCACACTTTTGATGCTAAGAGGGAGTGTTGAGAGTTTTTGTATTTGGGGTAGCATCAGTTGTGCTCTAGCTCCCAAATTTTGTGGAGGGACTAGAGTACACTTAATCTACAAGACCCAGAAAGGGATTAGGGAAATTTCATCTAGTTTGGAAGATATTTAATTAATTGATTATTTTAATGTATTTCCTAAGTCTAAACTTAGGAAAATGAAATAATTAAAGTTAATTAAATTAAACATGTGATGAAATTGTCTTAAGTCACATGGATCAAGCTTTCTTTTAATCTTAGCCATTGATTCAAGCTCTGATCATGGCCGTTGGTTTCCCAACGAGAAAAGTATAAAGGAAAGGCTTGTGGTCATTTGTAAAGACACGCAGGGGGAAAGCACTGAAGCTAAAGCTGAGATTCAAGGGTGGGTTTGCTAAGAATTCTCAGAGGTGTTTCAATTGCAGAGAGGGGAGTTTAGACAAAGGGGATGATCTGATCCCAGTGTCTAGAATCAACAAGAGACAAAGATCAACTCAGAGAGGCAGCGCAGAGAAGCATGAGACGCAGAGGCAGAGAAGGCAGCAATTGCGCAATGTAGGGGCAACTTCAACTACGTAAGTGCTGCGCAATCCCTCCTAGGGCAACGTGATTCAGTTGGAAACCCTCAGGGGTTACGCAGAGACCCCAAGGGGCAGCGTAAGGACTGCGTCACCCAGTCTGGGGTAACACAACCCTTTGCAGGCCAACGCTGAGGGATGCAGGGGCTTTAGAGGTTGACGTAGAGGCTTCAAGGGCAACACTGGGGTTTCTAGGGCCTAATTTTGGCCGAGTCTTGTAAATCCCATTTGAAGGTGTGGATCAATGATTATTTTGGCTTCAGAATAACCGGTGAGTTGCAGATCTATTTTATCTCTGTCGGGTTTTCCAGATCTGGAACCCAGATTTGCTACATTCAGAAAGCTCTTAATAATAAAATCCTCCAGCAGCCAGCAGACTGGTTTTCCTGTATAGGGTTTTTCCGTGGACTATTCGTCCACAAAATCATTGTGTCACTTTGTCTATGTGTGCATGTACTTTTTCTAGATCTGAATTGGTGAAAGTCTGTTATGTGTTTTGCTTTGATATTAATCTGAAATTTTCAGTTAATAACTTAATTAAGTAGGAGGAGCATAACAAGATCTAACAGTAGATTTCTGCATAAGTAACATTCATAAATTTTCACAAAAAGAAGGGGAAGAATGCCCCCATTGGTGATGCCCCTCCCGTTCCAATTTCATCAAGGTCTGCAAGTGTTCCTTCTGTTGGAAGTGGCGATGCAACACCAACTTCAAATGTTGAGGGCAGAATAAATTTAGAGAGGCAACAGGCTCAAGAAAGTAAATATTCCTTGTGGAAGTATGTCACAAGAGATCAAGGGCCAGGTAGGTAGTAGGCAATGTTTCTTGGACATGCAGCTATTGCAACAATCATTTCAAGAGCACTTATTTCCGTGTGAAAGCGCATTTGTTGGGCATACCAGGTTGTGGAATTGGAGCATGTGCAATTGTGTAGCAAGGGTGGCTGCATCACCTGAAAACAACAAAAATGAGGATCCACTTCCATTCTTGAGGAAAAGCAACAAGAAATTTCCATTTGAGAGTTTTGCTGGGGGTGTAGGTCAAGTAGCAAAAATAAATGAAGTGACACTTGGTCCAATGGACAAGATATTTTAGAAAGAGAGGCGAGAAGAGCTTGATATCACCATTGACTTCTTTTTCTATCTGAACTTCATATCCTTTAATGTTGCATGATCATCATTATTTCTTGAGATGTGTCGAGCTCTAACTCAAGGGGCTCCATCAAGATATATGCCTCCTGGGTCAGAGAAGCTTAGAACTACATTGTTGACGAAGGCAAAGAAAGAGGTGGACAAAATGCTTGAGCCAATTAAATCAATATGGTCAACATCTGGGGTTAGTATTGTTTTTGATGGATGGACAGATCCAACACACCATCCACTCATCAACTTCATGGTGTCTTCCTTGAATGGACCAGTTTTCTTGAAATCAGTGGATGCACTTGGACAATACAAGGATGCACAGTATATGTGTGAGTTGATCATTAAAGTTATTGAGGATGTAGGTGTTGATTCTTGTGTGCAAATCATTACAGACAATGCACCTGTTTGCAAGGCTGTTGGCATGATTGTGGAAGCTAAATATCCGCAAGTTGATTTGGACACCTTGCATTGTCCATTCCTTGAATTTAACACTTAAAACTATTGCTTCTGATGTGCCTTGGATTAGAAGTGTTATTGAGGATGCACGACATATCTACAACTTTGCACAAAATCATACTAATGCCCTCACAATCTACAACGAGTACACCCATCTATCATTGTTGAAGATTGCAGATACATGGTTTGCCTCTTCATTCATCATGTTGAAGAGGTTGAGGGAGGTCAAGACTGCTCTTGGGGCCATGGTTATTTCCGAGTTTTTGTCTTTTTGGAGAAAGACAAATCAAGTAGCCTCAAAAAGAGTCAAGGACATAGTGTTAGATGATGCTTGGTGGGAGAGGGTAGATCTCACTATTAAGATCATGGATCCTATCATTGCTTTGCTACGATTTGAAGATACCGACCAACCCATCCTAGGAGAGGTTTATGAGAGATGAGATTCCATGATTGAATCTGTGAGGACCATTATTTTACAGAGTGAGTGCCTTGAGTATGAGACTTCATCGGAGACCTTCTTCACCACCATAGAGGATATTCTTATCAGCAGATGAGACAAGAATTGAACACCTTTGGGTTGTTTGGCTCACTCATTGAACACAAAATACTACAACCATGAGTGGCTAAAAGGTGGGCCTTCTCGCAGATTCCCTCCTCACATGGATGGTGAAATTTCATAGGGGAGGAAGGATGCATTGAGGCAGATATTACAGGAAGGAGCATCCCGATGAGGTGGAGGATGCCTTTGCAGAGTTTTCCATTGGCACTGGGCGATTTGCAGGCTATGATGTGATTAGAGATAGGGGGGCTAAGAAGCCCTATTCTTGGTGGGAAACTCACGGGGCAACAAGCCTTCCTCTACAACTGCTAGCCATGAGGCTCTTCTCTCAGGTTGCTTCATCCTCTTGTTGCAAGAGGAATTAGAGCACATATGGGAATTTGTATAGTGTCAAGAAGAGCAGGTTGAGTAGTCCAAAGCTGAGACAATGGTGTATGTGCACACCAACCTTCGTCTTATTTACAGGCGTAGGGATGAGTGGTTGAAGGAAAAGACACAGATATAGGATGTTTTTCCTAATGATATAGGTTTGGACAAAAATGATGAGTTGACATTGGCCAACTAGGATCTTAACGAGCTAGTGCTAGAGCCTGTCACTTTTGATGATGGTGATACTTTTGAGGGGTCATCCTCCACACCAATAGATGCAAATATTACATTGTATATAAAGGAGGAGGATGCAGTAGAGGAGAGCAGTGGTGACCATGACAATGATGCTGATTTTGATGATGATGATTAATGAGCTACTTACTACCTTTTAGTTGTTTTGTATTTGCTATTTCTATTTTCTATTGGCATTGCTAGTGAGGAGTCCTCAGGACTCAGTACCTATTACCTTTGTAACACATTTTGATTTTGATGACTTAATGAGAAACTGCAGTTTCTTGTCTTTCTCCTATTGGATCATTGATGAATTTGTCAAAATTGCATCTCTATGCATAATGTTACATTGTACAACTTGCAAATTTACAATGTAGAATCTAGATCTATGTCTGAATTTGTATCATGAATGAGAATTTGTGTAATGTGAAATTACTGAAATATCTATTTAATATTAAATTTTAATATATATATATATACATATTTAACGTGTCCTACATGTCCTGTTCCGAGGGGTCTACGTGCCCCGTGTCAGACACTCGAATTTGCGTGTCCTGCGTGACCCGTGTCCCTGTGTTAGGTGACTTAGCTTGGAACATGGTCAACACTTGTGACCTATGGTGAAACCCTGGGCTATTACCATTCCTGCATGCTAATTGAATGGTAACTCTCATGCCAGATGGTAGAGACACTCACTCGCCCACTTGGTTGAGCACTTCGGGCCTTGATGCTCTTTGGGCCATTCTCCCTAGCCATATTTTGTTTCCCTTGGTCAATACTTTGACGTGTCTATATTCTGACTTAAGGGAGAATGTCTGCCCCTTGATGCAAGAACATCAACACTCCCTCTGACTGAGGGAATCATTCTCAACCAATCTAAGCTTGTCTTTGAAGTATACAAACTTCACTATAGGACAAAGGCTTTGTGAGAATGTCAGCATCCTGCTCGTCTGTAGCAATGCATTGGAGCCTCACTGCTTCCTTATGTAGCATGTCTCGGTAATAGATCTCACTGTGTTTTAACATGTCAACATGGTCGTCACCTGCATTTGATCAAATAATCTGGCAAGTAGTTTCTGAAGCCATGCTGCTTCTCAACTAGACTGCAACATGCTTTGCGTTTGCAGTATTGAGTGCGACCGATGTCTGCTTCCTGCTCATCCAACGAATCATAATGGAGCCCAAACTGAAGCAATATCCTGATGAACTCCTTTTGTCTTTTGCATTTTCTTCCCAATCTTAATCTGTGTCCCTGCAACAGTACTTCACTGTTTGAGACATATCTCAAACTATAATTGGTTGTGCCATAACCAACTGTACCATGCTGGTACTTCAATACATGTTGAGCCACATGCCTTGGCTCAATTATAAGCTGATCAACTACTTTCTGGTTATCCTAACTAGGTGCTCTTTCTGAAACAGATCATGTTGTGGCAACCCTGGCTGCTCCCTCTGCCTCTGCAACTTTTTAGTCTCTGTAGCATATCAGCTATCTAGCCTTACAATCTCAATGACAGTCCATCATCCCAAAAATCTTTGAGGGATCTCAATAGTATGCTTCTTTTGATCAAGGTGGTAATGCATCAAATCTAGGTCCATCTCGAACTTAGAGGTCAACTCCCTCTGAAGCTAAAACTAGGCATTTCCGAGGAAGCCCTAACTGCTCCCTCTGGCAATTGGAGTAAATTCTTTTCATGGTCCTCTCCCTCTTTTTGGGAGAACCTTCTAGTCTTAAGTCTCGCTTTGTACTTGTCTATGCTTCCATCTGCTGCACACTAGATCTTGTAGATCCATTTGGAAGTCACCACTGACTTTCCTTCGGTGCAATCAAGGTATACTTCTAACTTGCTAATGTGCATGCTCCCTCTAAGAGCACCCTACACCCTGTTTATGACACAAAAGTGCCTCAACTACTGGTATTAATTAATCTTAGTAGATAAGCAAAGGCTTAGTTTAGCTTTAAAAGCAGAATTCTCATATGCAAACAATATCCTGGTTAAAGACATGTTGAAAACAGCATGAAAGCTAAAGATATGTCTGTCTGAGATCGGTGCCCTCCTTCATGCTCATCCATGTAAGTCAAAACAGGACAGAATTAGCACAGAGGCTACACCCTCCTGTAGCCAAATGCTTGCTAGTCTAAGGCTAGTCAAGATCTGTCTTGGTGTGTTTGTGCATCATTTGTGGAACTTTGTAATCCACCATGCAATATGCTGCCACAAGTACTCTGCCATTCAAAGTCCAAATATGTTCATCTTCACCCGTATCTGGCTGTACTGTAGTTATTCTGAGATTACCCAATTTGCTTCAGTTTATTTTAATCAAACTGGGTGGTCCTAGCGTGCCAAACAAAACATGTAGAGGGATTGCAGTATTTTTTGATGTTTCTGTTGATGTATGGCCTCTGTTTTAAACATTGAGACTGATAAAAGCTTTCATTGCTATGGTTGGAGTCTAGACCATAATGCTACGAGGATGAAATGTGGCAAATAGACTGAATCTCTGCTTGAACAGATTTGTATGCGTGTTGGTTTCTTGTAAGGTGGTGCTCCTGTGTCCAAAGATTTTACTATTCATCAACTTCTTGGTTCTGACTGGCATGCCTATCTTCACAGTTGATTCGAGATGAAATACGAGGCGGGAAATCAGACAAAGAAATCTTTCAAAAGCTCGAAAAAGATTATGGAGAGACGATCTTGTATGCTCCTCGGTTTGATATGCAGACTGCTGCGCTGTGGCTATCACCGGTACATAACAAGTAATCTTTAGTATTAATTCTGCTTTTATTTTCATCTTCTATAAAAGTGGTTTCTAATTCCAAAATATTTTCGAGTACAGTTTGTTGTAGGAGGGGGTTTTGCAGCGCTTTGGGCATATGGAAGGCATCGACAGAAGACTAATGTACATATCATGGCTGAAAGGCTACTTGACAACATTCCTTTGACTTTGAAGGAGAGGGAAGCGATGATTGAACTTCTGCAACCTCCACCTCCGAAGAAGAAGTGGTGGTCATGGAGCGCTTGAAAATGTCTCCCATCCTTGTTTGTTTTTCATTGCTGTATGCTTCTGGGCTTAATTTTATAAATTTGATTTGTTTTAAGTGATGCCAAGAATACACTATTTTGTAATATCCAAATTAGAAGAGATAGAACAAATCAATCTCAATGCAAACGCTGTGGCATCTTGCCAACTTATGTAACAGAAAAGAGGAAGCTCCCCTGTTTCCTCTCAGTTCGGATGAGTAACATATGTTACGTGAATCCTTCCATAATAACTAATAGGTATTACGCAAGCTAACCTTAGGGCAATTTCTTATGATAGCTATATATAATATTGGCAGTAGTAGATGAAGAGAATTGTCAACTTGCAAGCTAGCCAGTTACTGAAATCCTTTCTAAAGGAGTTTGGTTCTTTTTCATCTATTGCAAATTAATTGTAAAATGAATGCAAATTAGAAGCATCAGAGAACGTTGATGCTCGGGAAGGTTTAGTAGCAATTACTGTTATGTAGAAGAGCTGGGGGCAGGGTGAAATTTTCTATATAGAGTATTTTCAAAGTAAATATATTTATTGGGGATTTTGGAAAAGCTCATGGTATCCAGGGACCTTAAGTCGCTGAAGGAAGGATATGCTATACGACCTTTTCTTCGACTATTACTCACTCCTTTTTTGTTGCGTGGTTTTGTCGTATTGCTTTAAAAAAGCAGCATAAATGATGAGTATTTTAGGCTGCATTAAAATACTCAGAGTTTGCTAAAATAATTAACTGACTTAATATACTAAATCAAGCGGACGGATGGCTTCTAGTTGGATGGACATAATGCATTTCTCTTGCTTTATTTGTGTCCGTTTTCTTGGACTTGTGAATAGCTTAATTTTTAAAGTGTTCATTTCTTTATTATTTTTAAGCAATCCTTCTCAAAAAAAACTTTATATGGATGTATTTAAAAAAACTTTATATGCAATAGTCCACTGTTCTAAGAGTAGAGGGCATTAAAGGATTTAAGGTCAAAACACATACTCATGATCTGAAACTTGAAAGATATTTGAATATGGATTAATTGTGGTAGAGGCCTCGTATGTTTTCCCATCTTTATTTCTTTTGTTAAACCATTAAAAAATTTGATTTTTGAAGAACTTTGCACATCCTAGAACACAAGCAGTTTTCAAAATAGAATTTTACGTATGAGTGGCCATATACACTAACAAAAAAGCTAAGTGAATTGCACTAACCCATATATACTAACTAAAAAGCTAAGTGAATTACACTAACAACAAATCTAAGTGAATAGCATATATTTTCATCATAGTATGTAGAATCAAAACATGGTAAGTTTTTCAATGGTGCAAGAATCATCTCTATTGAAGTTCACAGACATGATTTATGCCTTCTACAAATTGATCTGTGTTGGCCCACCATGGTACTAATTGGATGTCATGTCAACTCCCATTACTCACACACGTGGAGCTAGTCAAATGTGTACTTTCAAGAAGATTCTAGAGGGTCCACAACTCACATTAATTAAGGGTCAAGGTGTGCGAAAACCTTAATCCTAACACTAGATGATTATTAGATTGTTAAAATTGAGCCATTAGGAAGAGAAGGGGTTCCATTCTTTTGGTGTTGTTATTGTTCCATAGTTGAACAAAGCATCTAGGAATGGGATATTGGAGCATTATAGAGGAGGTAGAAGATTATGTGGCAACCATTCAAGCCAAAATTCCCATGGATACTCCATAGTAAATGCCCTTTCTTTGTACTTGCATTTCATAACTAAGAAAAAGACAACATAACATGTATCACTTTTTAGCTAAGTTTGCATTTCATAACTAAGAAAAAGACAACATAACATGTATCACTTTTTAGCTAAGTTTTCTCCTATATTGGGTACTTTCAATAAGATTCTAGAGGGTCCAAAACTCTAACAATAAGGCGCGAGGCATGCAAAACCATAATCCTAACCCTATATGGCTAGGCTATTAGATTGTTAAATATTGGGCTTCTTAGTAGAGAAGGGTTTCCATTTGTTGGTATTATTATTGTTCTATAGTTGAACAAAATATCTAGGAATGGGATGTTGAATCATAAATAGAGAAGGCCAAAGATTCTATAGCAACTATTAAGGCCACAATATTCATGGATATTCCATAGTGAATGCCATTTTCTTTCTACTTTTATCACATAATGAAAAATAGGACAGCATAAGTCTCACTTTCTAGCTATTTTTTTCTCCCATATTGGGTTTTCTAGGTCACCTCTTGTATTTGTGTGGAGTGCTAATTTTCTTGTTTCTTTCATTTCGGTTTTAGTTATTTCCATAATTTTGATCATGGCACTGATAATATTGAATATGAGATCTAAGGTAATAAGCTACATAATAAAAGACAAGAATATTGTGAGATCCATTGTGATGAATTATTCGAGTGGAATATACATGATAGTTTATAGATCATATTGGTATCATAACAATTTTATTTTGGGTTTTTGTGGGAAGTGGTAGGATCTAGGAATTGGCTTAAGAAAGCAATCTTAGAACCCTCACCATGCTGAATGAGTCTAATCGTAACAACCCTTGAGATGTGGTAGAGGAGAGATTTTCAAAGTTAGAAGAACAAGTTGTCGATATTCTCACAACATGGTCCTCCTCATGATGGCTCTAGTGAACAAATTTGGACCTTTTAGGATGGCTGGTGGCTCTAATTTAGAAGTTCGATTGGATACAAATTTAAGAGATAATGAAGACCTTGAAAAGAGTAAAAACAAGAGTAAGAGAAAGGGCAATCAAGTTCTAGTGTCATCACTTCTTCACCATGGTAATTTAAAATGGAAGTGAAAGTGGACATGAAACCCTACGAAAGTGAGATTGATGCTATTAAGTTGAGTCATTGGTTGCAATAATTAGAATTTTATTTCAGTGTCCATAATATAGAAGAAAAACAGAGGATTTCATTTGCATGACTAAAAGTAGAGCGCTATGCCTTAACTTGGTGGGAATGCCACGTAGGCTCACATATGTTGGAGGGTGATCCACTAATAACTTAGTGGGGGATATTAAAGCACTCATCAGGTCATAATTCTACCCTATTGAGTATGTAGAGGATTGGTAGATTCGCTAGGGAGAGGCAAAGGTAGAGTGTGCTCACTAAGTTTAGAAAAACAGTGATTATGTTGGGTATATCTTTCTAGAACATGGACATACTTCTCAAGTAAATGTGGGGTTTACACAATCATTTATTGAAGTAAGTGGTGCTCTCTAAACCTAGGGATAATTGATGAGACTTGTTGAGAATTTGAAGGGCTTGTGATTAATACAAAAATTCTCTTCTTGATAACTACTTGTGAGCTTGCTTATGTATTCTTCTTTAACTTAGTTAATCTTTCATCAAGTCAGTTATCAAAGCACTTAGTCAAAATGTAGAGACATAATTATTTATACTTGTAACTAAATATCTTATAATGTGGTTAGGAAGGTAAATCTCTGATTTACATTTCTTACTTCCTATTACCTTGAGATCACTGTCTTTGTATATTGAAACCAGAGATATCCTTATTATATCCTTCAGCTACAGACATAAACAATACCCTTCAGTTACCATTTGAAAAATTGTATCCTTCAGTCTCGTCTTACTTCAGATAAATCCGCATTCAATTCAGCCCTTTGATCTGCTCTTTTAAGTGTTGTCCAGCCTTTGATCAATCTGCAATGGTTGCTCCTCCTTGCACACTGTCCATCTGCAAATTCTGTTCTTCCTTCAACTTTGTCCACGTCAGACTTGACCGCGTTTCTTATTCCTCAAACTTCATTGAAATTTGTCCTTAAATCCGCATCTTTTGACTACAGTAATACCTCAGATAGATCTGCATTTTTTTTATTTTTCTGCGAAGGCTATAGGGGTATTTATAGTTGTTTTCCCCTGTATATAAGCCAACCTTACTAAGTGAAACAATGTGACTATTTAAGAGCCGACATGACTGTTTAGGAGGCCGACTTCCCCAGCTATTTGAAGGCTAACCTGACACATTATTTAGGCTTGTCTATCAACGTTGTATGAGGGCTAAATAATAGCCATTCTTCCATGGTTTCTGGACTTGGTCTTGGAGCATTTTATTATCTTTGTCTCCTCCTTTTCATAATCATGAAGACCAACCTAGTTACATTTTACAACACTCCCTCTTAACTAGGGAGGTATTCATATAGTTACATGATTATTTTCAAACTAAAGAATCTCATAAGAAAAATTAGATTGGTAGTCGCATCTGTATAGCATCATATCAACCAGCATTGTCCTAGTGCAAGGCCTTGACTAACAACCCCATCTCTTCAACGAGACAATGGGCTTCAATGCTGGCGAGACACATGACTTATAGACACCTTCATCATTGTCTCTCCAAGGTACATACTCCACTCGGGTGTTCCCAAAGTATGACCTTCCTGGACTATTCTTCTCTTGGGTAGCTAGCCCTCAAAGAATATCGGTTCCCGACTACTCTTATCTTGAATGCCCTATCACATTCTCAAAGAGTATCGAATGCCAGATGATTACCCAATCCTCCATTCTGTCTTCCCAAGACTGGAATGATGTGTCTATCTCTCCCTCCCAGGGAGGACATTATTCCACAAGGGAATGTACTCATTCTTATACAAAGAATGTACCTAAGCTCATCCTTAGGAATTACCAAGTTTCTTTCAAGTAAGAAAACTTACCATCAGGCTCCCTCTTAACTAGGGACCTCTAGCAGCAATGGTGAGACACTCAGCGGCTCATGAAGAATTCCTGTTCACAATGTCATGGATTTCGATATTGAGGAATCTCCAATTTTTAGCTTCATAGGGCACAGATCATCCATCACTTCCATCCTGAGTCATGTCAGCTATCAGAGTGATTCATCAGACTTCCTTTATCTAGTCCATTGTTATCTCATGCTGATTTCCTTCGAATCATTTCCAAAGATCATACATCCTTTCTCATGATTAGCAGCCTTGCACAGATTCATCTAGATAAACATATTCATATTAACTTTTAGGACGGAAGTTACCTTATTGATGATCTTTCACCATGACATCTTCTTGTAGGCATCGACTTCCTTCATACAGATTGACACATCTCCTAATGATATGGTTTTTGCCAAAGGTCTTCTTCTTTACCAGACTTCCGTTAGAGTCTACATATCTTTCCAGGAGATCTCTTAGTCACATCTTGACATGGTTGCATTTCATGATCTCTTCCTCTCTGCACATTCTTGATTCCTAGGAACATACAACTTTTCTAGTTTCTTATTCATTTACAACCACCTCATATTCCATGAGGACATATTATGTTGATTTCATCTGTTCATGCATTAAGAGATACTTCTCCATTGATCATACTTCTAAGTACATAAGTTGATTACCTGCAACCATATAACATGAAATCACAGCATCCAATGTCAGCATATAAATATATACATACCTCATACCTTTTTCCCCCGAGTCATGTATGCATATAGTCATCCTGTAGCAATTCTTAGGAATGAATAGCTTCATTCCCTTAGCTTGTTTCATCAATCAATTCCTTATTCATAAGTTTGTGTGATTTTCCTTGAACTTCTTTTCTTCAGCTTCCTCCATCCTTTTTCGGTGTTATGAGCTTCCTTTCTTTCTCCTATTGAGATTGTCCCTTTAGGACTATCTTTCTTGTAATGTCCATAAGTCTTCCATCTTCCATTTTTCCTAAACTTTCCTTTTTCTTCTGCAAATGTTCGAGTCTTTTATCTTTCAACATTTGTGCCCTTGACTTGTATTTTTCCATCTAGCATAGAAACCACAAGTTGAATGAGGTAATTCTCTTGTCTATTTGTTATGTTGTCCATCTTATCATCTTTTCTAGATCTCATAGTTGAGATTTTATGAAGATATCCTTTTTTTTTTGAGCTTATCATATATTCTCTTGATGTCTCCAATCCTTCATAGACAGAGAGATGTAAGGACTTTCACTGATTCCATAAGAATCCTTTGAACCTTTCTATCCCTTTTCCATGTATTCAGATAAATCTTGACCTTTGGAGATTTTTTATGACTTTAATTTCTTCGAGGACTGTGACTATCCTACTCATGCAAGGAATCTTGGTAACCCAACCAGCTTATAGATCTCCTTGCAAAAACAAAGTCATGTTACCAAATTTTTATAGAATAAAAGATACTTACCTGACAAGTGAAGAGTCTTCAACTTGATTGCTTTAATGGTGGTTGAGAAAAGATGTATTAGTGCTCTCCTTTTTGGGTGATCTTCTTCCAAATGAAAAATGCTTTTCTTCAATAAAGGAGATTGCTTCAATTATGGTGACAACATTTTTAGATCCAACTTCCTTTTGTTGATGGAGATCACTGCTTCTTTGGATGACCTTCTTCAGGGATAAAGAAGTGGTTCTATTTTCAATGAGAGGAAACTTGTCTTATATCCTTTGAAGATGATGACAGTGCCTTTAGCCTCTGAGTCTTCAAGTCTTCAAGATACTTTATGACATGACTGAGATTGTATCAAGATTTTCTTTGTGGTTAGACCTCCTTGCAGTTGTATTGCCAAGACCTTATTTTGTGAGAGCACTAAGATCACTTTTTACTTCTTGTGATAATACCAAGGTATTATTATGTCACTGAAATCTTTCCTTTAAGATAGCACCGATACTATATGTGATAGCACCAACATATAACATCAACATGTGTGACTGTTATGGAATGTTACTGAGGTAGCATCATTATTCTTTCACTGTTGATTGGACCTGAAGTAGCATAGAACCAAGCTGCAACATATCACCGAAATCCTGTTTAGTATTTTCACTGTGATCTATACTAGATATGGTGAGAGCATTGCTGTGATTCCACCAATCTGAAAACACTTCTGAAATTAGCCCAAGATTCTCTGAGGATGATCTGAATTGTAAACTGTGACATTCGGACTGCAATTGCCTCTTGAAATATCAGAGAATTAGATGCCCTTCCTTAACTGTCAACTTGGCTCTGAAACCATGTTGAGAATTTGAAGGGCTTGTGATTAATACAAAAATTCTATTCTTGATAACTACTTGTGAGCTTGCTTATGTATTCTTCTTTAACTTAGTTAATCTTTCATCAAGTCAGTTATCAAAGCACTTAGTCAAAATATAGAGACAAAATTATTTATACTTGTAACTAAATATCTTATAATGTGGTTAGGAAGGTAAATCTCTGATTTACGTTCCTTACTTCCTATTACCTTGAGATCACTGTCTTTGTATATTGAAACCAGAGATATCCTTATTATATCCTTCAGCTACATACATAAACAATACCCTTTAGTTGCCATCCGAAAAACTGTATTTTTCAGTCTCGTCTTACTTCAGATAAATCCGCATTCAATTCAACCCTTTGATCTGCTCTTTTAAATGTTGTCCAGCCTCTGATCAATTCGCAATTGTTGCTCCTCCTTACACACTGTCCATCCGCAAATTCTGTTCTTCCTTCAACGCTGTCCACCTCAGACTTGACCACAATTCTTATTCCTCAAACTTCACTGAACTCTGTCCTTAATTCCGCATCTTTTGACTGCAGTAATACCTCAGAGAAATCCGCATTTCTCTGCGAAGGCTATAGGGGTATTTATAGTTGTTTGACCCTGTATATAAGCCAACCTTACTAAGTGAACCAGTGTGACTATTTAAGAGCCGACATGATTGTTTAGGAGGCCGACTTCTCTAGCTATTTGAAGGCTAACTTGACACATTATGTAGGCTTGTCTATCAACGTTGTATGAGGGCTAAAAAATAGCCATTCTTCCACGGTTTCTGGACTTGGTCTTGGAGCATTTTATTATCTTTGTCTCCTTTTCATAATCATGAAGATCGACCTAGTTACATTTTACAACAAGACTTATTTGCAAGCAGAAAACTTAGAGAAATAATAATAAGAAAGGATAACCAAGTGGTTCCATATAGAATAACCACCATGGTGCTTCCAAGGAGGAGGGTAAGAAGAAGAGAAAAGGAATGGGCAACATGACAAAGACACTACACATCAGTGCAAGAATCCAAATGTCCACTACAACCATTGTAGTATCGATGGTCACACTAAAGTGTTGAAAGCTAAATCCATGGTTAATTTCAAAGAATCATAAGAAGGATTCCAAGAAAAAAACTTGCTAGGCATGGATTTATGCGACTTGGTAGAGATTAGATTTGATGTGGATGAAAAATTATCTACAATATGTTACGAAAGGAGGTGAATCCGAGTAGCCTTCATCTCAAGAAAGAGAAGGAGATAACTAAACTTCTCTATATTAAGATCTAGGCGAAGAAGATAAAAGTGGACATTCTATTCAATTCTAATTCATAGGCCAATCTTATAGCAAAATATTTAGTTAGCAAGATTGGATTGGGAGTTCATGAACATCTTAACTCATAGCCATTAGGATGGGTAAATAAGGATGCAAAGCTTAATGCCACTAAACAATGTAAGATCAAATTTGTTACAAGTATTGATTGTATTGATAAAGTGGAGGTAGATGTAGTACTTGCGTATAATGGATGCAACATTTTTGAGAGAAAATTAGTACTGCTTGATCAAGGATGATAAGTGTTTTATCATCAATGCACACAAAGATAAATCCAACATCTTTCTAATAAGTGTTACTAAAACCAAGAAATTTTGTAGTTCTAGTTGGAAGTTTTTATTGTTTTTCTTTATAAAGAGACAACTAGGTGATGAATAAGTAGAAGTAAAGGCATCTATAGAAGGATGCATTAACGATAAAAAACATAAATTGGAGTAGTTGTTGGAGGGGTGTAGATAAGTGTTTAAGGAGCCTAAAAGGTTATTACCTAACAGAAAAGTGGAGCATGAGATATGGTCGTCTCCTGGGTTCCCATTGCCAGATATTGGGTTTTATAAACAATCTACCTATTAGGGGAATTTTGAGGTCTAAAATGGGCCTTCGAGGGAAAGCAATAAATTATTAGTTAAAATAATAAAATAAGAGGTGAATTTTTAAAAGAAAAGAAAGAAACTATTTTTTAATGTATTTTCAGCTAATCTCCTTATAGGTTTACTCAAATGTCAAGTGTAGGTATCCAATGGATGCATAATTAATTTCACGTCCTCTAAGTGGCTACACTTGACATTTGAGTAAATCTATAAGGAGAGAAATTGAAAAAATAATTTTAAAAGATAGTTTTTCTTTTCCTACAAAAATATTTATTCTTTGGGATGGCATCATCATCTTGAATCTTATTGGTTCTTTTAAAGTTGATTTTGTTAGTACGTGTTTTGTTTAGAGGCCCATGTTTGACATCAAAATTCCCCTAATTATGGAAGTAGATGAAGTGAAGAAAAAATTGTAGCAATTGTTAAAGTAGTAAATCATTTGACCAACCACCTCACCCTGTGGGTTATTTATCATCATAGTACCCAAGAAACATGGGACAATAATTGTGTATTGACTATAAAGATTCAAACACGATCAACCATAAGAATTGATACCCTCTACTGAAGATTGATGATTTTTTAGATCAATTGTAACATGCCAAGTACTCATAAAGTTCAAGATCTCAAATTACAATACCACTAGGTATGAGTTGAAGTAGACAACACTTAGAAGAACACCTTTAAGGCAATGCAAGATCTATATGAATGGTTGCTAATGGCCTTTGGTTTTTGTAATGCATTAGCTACGTTTATGCATATGATGAATGATATATTGTGTCCGTTTCTAGATTCATTTGTGACAAGTGTACTCAGACAATATATTGGTTTATAGATCTGCCTAGAAAGAACATATCTGACACCTTACGTAGGTGTTAGCAACTTTTTTGAGTATTAGATGTTGGTTAATTTTAAGAAATGTTAGTTTTCTCAGTAGTCATTGATATATTTGAGTATGTGATTGGTAGAGGGGTACTCAAGATAGATCCTATGAAGATGGAGACCATCCTCAAGTGTCCTATTCCTACTAGTAACTAGAGTTGAGAGCCTTTTTGGGGTAGCATAATCCTTACATAAAGTTTATAACATCCCCTTTAGTTGTATTTGTGCTACTCCATGCCATAACATCTAACACTAAGGGTTTCAAGTGGGTAAAGAATTAGTAGAAATATTTTAACGAGATAAAACAAAAGATCAATTAAGCACCAATTCTTATATTGCATAATTTGCACGTGCCTTTCAAAGTGGAGATGAATGCAAGTGGATATGCTATCTCAGAGAGGTGAGTTGGTACATTATCATTTTGAAATGTTTTATGGTGGAGTCATGAACTACCCTATGCATGATAAGGAATGTTATGCCTTAGTTCAAGTTGTTAAGAAGTGGGAAGCACTATTTGATGGGCAAGCAAAAACTTTATGAATATTGATGAGCAACTATTTAGTATGTACAAGCATAGAGTAAGCTTCAACATACCAAAGACTATAAGTGGATGGGTCGTTCACATTGGTTTCATCTAGTCATCAAATGAAAGAAGGGAAATGCTAATAAGTTGGGATACATGCTTTCAAGGCCACCCATATTCAATATTACAACTTTGGGAACTCTTATGAACATGGAGACTTTTATCCATGGTGTATGCAAAGAGGCGTACATGGAAGATGAGGACTTTAAATGGGTGTCTCAATTGCAACTAGGCTAAATTTTTGTAGAAGGTGGTGAGTGTAAGACTGAATATCATCCGCAAAATGGGTTACTCTACAAGCTAGACAAGTTCTATGTTCCCAAGGTGAAATATTGCAGCGTATTAGAGAGGCTCACACTTCCAAGGCTGCAGGAAATTTTGGTGTTGGGAAGGCAATTGCCAATTTACAAAGTTGTGTATCAGCCTAGAATGTAAGAAGATATATTTTAGTTTATTAGGGGATGCATATCATGTTGTATCGTCAAGCCTAGCTATAGAAATTAAGGTTTGTACCATCCCTTCCATGTACCCACTAGACCCTGTGATAACATCTTAATAGATTATGTGGATGATTTGCCAACAATCAATAAGGGACATGACTATCTATTTATTGTAGTTAACTTGTTCAACCAGATGAACATTCTTATGCCTTGTAAAAAAATCATCAAATTTAGTAGTTAACATTTTCTTTGAAAAGGTCTAGGTTCACTTTGGGATACCAAGGAGCATCATTTCAAATAGGGATAGCATATTTCCCAGTGCTTTTAGGACTATAATTTGGGAGAAGTTGGACATTAAGTTGAAGAGATCTATGAATTTCCATCCCCAAATAAATGGGTAGACAGAAGTAGTCAATAGGACATTGGTTGAGATTTTGAGGCATTACAACTAGAAGCATCTAAATAACTATGATGGAAATTGGATTTATATTCAACACTTCTAGAGTAGAGTGGTCCACTCTAATATTGGTAAGTCCCCCTTTTGAAACTTGTATTTTGTATCTGCCATTAACCTTTGGATGTTGTATAAGTACAAGGAGTGATGGAAGACATCAAAGGAGATCTATTGAAAGTTGAGAAAATTGTTGAAAAGATTAGGCAAAATCATTTGCTAGTACAAGAGACATTGAAGAAGTCACAGGAAAAGTCCAAGGCTTGATATGATTAACACACAATTGAGAATACCTTTAAGGTGGGAGACAAATTTTGGTTGCATCTAAACGAAGGCAGGCTATAGGGCCCTGGTAAGAGGATAAAGGCTTTGTGGTATTGTCCTTTTGAAGTAATAAAGAAGGTGGGTGATAATGAATATAGACACTTTTTTCTTGATGGGGAACTAACAACCTCCCTAGATATATGCAACAACCCACGAGCCACATATATCGGAACTCATAGGTCAACCTAGGACTGAGACGTCCGAAGACAACTAGAAACTAGAGTGGGGATCCCACACTCCAACAAGATGCCTATCCTTCTAACCTTACTATGATGGGCCATGGGTGACGATGGAGACTTGAACCTTGGGTGGATGGGATGACAAACCACCATCTCAACCACTCAAGATAAGAATCAATCTACCCCCATATATATGCATTTACTTAATAGTGAATGTGGAAAATTTGAAAGTCTACGAGCCTTCCATGTTGGATCAAGAATTTGGGAAGTAGGTCCTACTTACCATAATTGACTTAACATTAGAATCTCAATTAGAGTTGGTATAAGAGGTAGTTTTGTAGAAGAATTCTAGAAGTACTAAATATAAACAACATGAACTTTTCTAGATTGGATTGAAAGGACGACTTCTTGGAAAGGCCAATTAGTACTTTACGGTGGAGGCAAGGGAAAATTTGTTGAGAAATCAATGCCTATAGGAATTAGGTCTGATTCCTCTTTCTTGATAATTACTTGTGAATTATGTTGGCTTCTTTTGCTTCTTTATTAGTTTATCTTTCATCATGGAATTACCAAATTATATGTATATGAAGACCACAGGAACAAGAGACACAAGATGTAGGTGCAAAACCAGGGAAAAATCCCTACAAGGGAAAAACCCAGTCCAACTCTTCCATTAGTAGATTCAAATCAAGGTGAGATACTCCAAGAACTCTTAGAACTAGATGAAAACCTCCTCCAACCACTAAGTCAACCCTTCCCTTCGATATATGATCCCTGTCTCTAAGTGACAACCCTCCAACAATAACTTCAGTCCAAAATTTCAGCCCCAAACAACAAAACTTAGATCCGCAACAACATAATTTCAGACCTGTAGTAGACGCAGAATTTCAGCAACAACAACTGCCCAAAAAATTCCCAAAAACTTCACACATGTGAGAGATAGATAGCCCAGTGTTAAAATTGAACAACTAGGTCCAAACTCCATGTTGTGATGCTCAGATGAAGACACCAATATTTTTATTGGGTGCAATATTGATCTAAAGATCATCTTGATCTGATGAGCAGAACATTTATTTTGAATTTTAATACTTTCAAAATATGTGCAGGTCGGCCTTAAGGTTTTACACCCCCAGCAAATGTGTCACACACCCTCAGTGATTGATATAAATAGATTCAACGTTGGAGGACATTTCAATCATCTCATCACACACGTCCTCATGATCTAGAAATGGATGCCGTAAACATAGATGATGCCGTAAATCTGGATGATGCTGAAAATGGATGCCATAAATCTGGATGCTGTAAATATGGATGATGCCAGAAATGGATGTCGTAAATCAAGATGTCGTAAATATGGATGATGCCGTAAATCTAGATGATGCCATAAATGGATGCCGTAAATCTGGATGCCGTAAATATGGATGATGCCGTAAATCTGGATGATGTTGTAAATCTGGATGTGGGATTATTTTTTTGAATTATGTTGATTTTTGATGAGCTGTATTTAAGGGTTGTGTGTGTGACACTTCTGGTTGGATGACCGTATTGAGACTTTGCTGTTTGAAGCATCCCGTTGACCGTCGTAACGCACCAACACACTTATATTTTTCTGGCTTGTCTTCTGTCGATCTACTGGTATGTTCTATCAGCACTTTACTTTCTTGTTTATGTGATCGCTGAATGACATTGGGGATAAAAGTAAAGTTGCATCAAGCATAGAACATCTTCAAAAATTTACATGGTATCGGAATTGAGGTGAAGACAAAGCCCTAGTTTGTAGCAATCACCAAAGAAGAGGATGGGTTCCTCAAACTACAATGGCTTTAAGGCTGATGAAAAATTGACTGGGAAGGATGACTTCCATGCTTGGAAGACGAAATTGGATCTTAATTTGGAAGACCAAGATGTCATGGACTATGTGCAGGGTAAAATCCAAGAGCCTCCATCCACTGCAACTGCTGCTGCCAAATCAAAGTACAAGAAGGGGGAAATCAAAGCAAAGCTGATGATCAGGGACTCAATTCATAAGAGTCTGGTTGCCTACATCTCTAAGCTAGGTCACTATGCTAGAGAATGCCCTTTCAAGAAGGTCAAGAAAAGGAAGGCTCCCTCCGGCGGAAATGGGCAACCTTTCAAAAGGTCAAGAAATTCCAGGTATGAGGAATCAAATGTTTTTGATGATAAAAGAAATGAATTCATTCTTGTATCTGCCCTCTCTACTGCATCTCCACCCGACACTATGGATGTCTAATTGATAGATAGTGGTGCCTCAAGGCACATCATTGGGTTCAAGGAAGCACTTACTGATATGGTTGAGAAGGATACTAATCTACAAATTATCCTTGGAGATAATGCCACATATCCCGTGAAAGGGACAGGGATTGTGACCCTCCACTTGTCTCAAGGTCAAGTCCTCCGCCTGCAAGATGTACTATATGTACCTAATTTGAAGAAGAACCTTGTGTCTGTTTCGGCCATGGAAGACCAAGGTTTCAATGTGGCATTCATTGATGGAAGGTGCGCATGTGGAAGAAGAGTTTCAAGGAAGCTATCACGATTGGGTTTAGAGTTGGTACACTCTACCAGGGTGGAGGAAGTCCACTGGGAGCGATTACATGTGATACTATCCGACAGAATGAACTATGGCACCAGAGGTTTGGACAACTTCACTACAAGGCCCTTCTCGAAACAAGGAAGGTGGTGACGGGGATGCCTGAGTTCTCAAATAATCATGAAGGTGTATGTCAGGGTTGTGCTGAAGGAAAACATACAAGGGGACCTTTCCCCTCAAGTGTCACAAAGACATCTGATGTCTTGTAATTAGTACATTCTGATCTGTCTGGTATGTTGCCTGTGACATCCCTGGGAGGATGTTCTTATTATATGAGACGAACGAGTTCAAGAACTTTTGCAGAGGAGCTAGCATCAAGAGGGAGACCACAATGTTTGTGGGCTACAACAAAAATTCGAAGGCCTATAAAGTATATGTGCCTGGTCAAAGGGAAGTGGAGATATGCCACGATGTTACCTTTGACAAAGATGCTTCCCTGAGGAAAGTAGTCAATCTTCTGAGATCTGAAGAAGATCATGAAGCAAGGCCTGGAAATCAAGAAGAACCGAAGGATGAGACGATGCCCAATGCTGAAGGACCAATGGACCCGATTGATCCACCTCCTTCAATAGGGAAGAGACCATCATGACTCAGGGACACTCTCGAGGATGCTGAGGGACATATGGCCCCAAAGGGGGACATTCGTGAAAGCAAGAAGCGAAGTAGATACCAAGGGTATCTAGCAGCCATGAGTACTATTGTACAATCTGAGCCTGGATCTTTTGAGGAAGCCGTAAAGCATCAAGTCTGGAAGGATGCTATGCACGAAGAGTATGAGTCCATAATGAAGAATGATGTCTAGGATGTGGTTCCAAGACCGGAGGACAAAGCAGTTGTCACCTCGAAATGGCTCTACAAGATCAAGCATGGATCTGATGGAAGTGCTGAAAAGTTCAAGGCAAGATTCGTTGCCTGTGGCTTCTCTCAAAAGGAAGGCATAGACTATGATGATATATTTTCACCTGTGGCCCGATATACCACCATCCGATCTATCATAGCCCTTGCTGCTACGCAAGGATGGAGTCTTCATCAAATGGATGTGAAGACCACATTTCTGCGTGGTGCGATAAAGGAAGAGGTGTATGTGGAGCAACCTTTGGGGTTCGAAGTCCAAGAACGTGACACCCATCTCTACAGGTTGAAGAAAGACATCTATGGGTTGAAGCAAGCACCCAAAACTTGGTACGAGAGGATAGATAGCTACCTAATGAAGTTGGGCTTCACTCGAAGTAATGCTGATCCAAACCTTTACTTCAAGTTTGATAGAGAGAAGCCTCTCATTCTGGTGCTGTATGTGGACAACCTCTTCCTGATAAGTGTTGACACTCTCATTCATCAGTGCAAGAGGGAGCTCGCTGTTGAGTTTGTGATGAAGGACCTAGGACTGATGCACTACTTCCTAGGCACAGGAGAATTCAAGCGAGGAGGCGAGATTTACCTTTCTCGAGGAAAATATGTTGTGAAAGCTTTTGGAAATATTTGTAGTATCTTGTTTGTAAGTCGCGTTGACATAATGGAGCTAAACTTTAGAAGTTGGAGTGGTAGCGTTCTTTGGGCTTTGTGCTAGCAAATCCTACGAAATTATCTTCAGCACTGTAGAGTACGATGTTCTTAGTGAACACCCGTCCGGACGTATGTTGTGCAGTGAAAACTTTGAGTCAACACATGGTTGATCATAACATTCACTAGGTTGGTGCCAAGAAACTCTTGAGATATCTCTGAGGCACGATAGACCATGGGCTGAGATATACTGCCAGGAGCATGACTCTCCTTGGTTATACTGATGCCAATTGGGCTGGCAGTGTGGTGGATCGCAAGAGCACATCTGGATGCTACTTCACATGTAGATCTGCTTCGGGCAGGAAACTGAAGTCGGTAGCCTTGAGCACCGCTGAGGCCGAATACATTGTAACATGTATGGCCTGTTGTGAAGTCACTTGGTTGCGAAAGCTCTTTAGTGAGTTGTTCAAGCATGTGCTAGATGCCACCGTTATCCTTTGTGATAACTAGAGGGGGATTCGTTTGTCATAGAATCCCGTGTTCCACGAACGATCCAAGCATGTTGATACCACTATCTGGGATATGGTACAGTGAGGCGCCATAAGGCTTGATCATATAGGAACTAAGGAGCAGGTCACGGATATTCTCACAATGCCCTTGGGGAAGGTCATGTTTCTAACCTTCTGTGAGAATCTTGGTATCATGGAATGACCCTATTCTAAGGGTCCTGTTGGACAATGAGCTCTGGGAGCTCTGGGGGGCTTTGGGGACAGCTTCTCGGAGCTATGAGCAACCACAGGGCTAGGCTTTCCGAACCTTGTTGGTGTGCTTGGGCCCCACCATTATGATGATTGAGTTGGTTCGCCTCTCATGATCTGTGCCCCGTATGCATCCTACCCATTTGAGTTCCGAACTCATGGGAAGTACCTCTCATTTGGCCAATGAGGTGGGAAAAGCTAGAGACTAGTAGCAAAGACTGATGGATGCATCAGAGATTGCCGTACTCTCTATCTAGGATGACATGTGTCCAACCACTTGATCTGGGATCAAGTCTAGTGAGGTTTCGGACCTCCTACTGACTTCGGGTCAGATAAACCAACTTCGGGTTGGTATGTGACTCTTTGAGTCCATGTGAGGTTTCAGACCTCCTACTGACTTCGGGTCAGATAAACCAACTTCGGGTTGGTATGTGACTCTTTGAGTCCATGTGAGGTTTCGGACCTCCAACTGACTTCAGGTTAGTGAGACTAACTTCGGGTTAGTATATATGACTCTCTTGAGTCCAAGTGAGGTTTCGGACCTCCTACTGACTTCAGGTCAGATAAACCGACTCCGAGTTGGTATGAGACTCTTTGTGAGTCCTATAGAGGTTTCGGACCTATGGGCTGAATCTGTCAGTCGAGAATGATGTCTTTGTGACTGACCCACTTCTGTTCTGAAATAAAGAGGCCAGCAAAGCAAGTTACGACGAGATGACGCGCGATGTTTGATTGCATAGGTGGATGGAGTTCTCCCTAGTTGAGAGGGAGTGTTAAAATTGGACAACTAGGTCCAAACTCCATGTTGTGATGCTCAGATAAAGACACCAATATTTTTATTGGGTTCCTCTTTCGAAGAGGTGCAAGATCGATCTAAAGATCATCTTGATCCGATGAGCAGAACATTTATTTTGAATTTATTTTTAATACTTTCAAAATATGTGCAAGTCGGCCTTAAGGTTTTACACCCCCAGCAAATGTGTCACACACCCTCAGTGATTGATATAAATAGAGTCAACGTTGGAGGACATTTAAATCATCTCATCACACACATCCTCATGATCTAGAAATGGATGCCATAAATATGGATGATGCCGTAAATCTAGATGATGTTGGAAATGGATGCTGTAAATATGGATGATGCCATAAATCTGGATGATGCCGGAAATGGATGTCATAAATCTGGATGCTGGCGGAAATGGATGTCGTAAATCTGGATGCTGTAAATATGGATGATGCCGTAAATCTAGATGATGCTAGAAATGGATGCCATAAATATGGATGATGCCGTAAATCTGGATGATGCTGTAAATCTGGATGTGGGATTCTTTTGTTGAATTATGTTGATTTTTGATGAGCTGTCTTTAAGGGTTGTGTGTGTGACACTTCTGGTTGGTTGACCGTATTGAGACTTTGTTGGTTGAAGCATCCTGTTGACCGTCGTAACGCACCAACACACTTATATTTTTCTGGCTTGTCTTCTATCGATCTACTGGTATGTTCTATTAGCACTTTACTTTCTTGTTTATGTGATTGTTGACTGACATTGGGGATAAAAGTAAAGCTGCATCCAGCATAGAACATCTTCAATAATTTACACCCATAAAATCGAATTAGGCCTTCCCAACTTAATTCGTCCTTCTATAACTACTTCACTCTATTTTTTGCTTCTCTTCCTTGAAGACCAAACTTGTTGAGTGAATGCTCCTAAAAGGTCGAGCTTCCTCTCTATATATAGCCTTTCTACTAGGTCGAATTTCCCTAATGTAGGTCGACTTCATGGAGACAAGACGAACTTGGTGTGTAGGTGACAAATAACCTTTTTGACTCGAAAATAATTCTTTTTAGATAATACAAAATCCCAAGACAGGTCTAATAAAAATGGTAATGACTCTAATGACTCAAGACAAAACCTAGAAGCCTTCAATGGAGGCTTTGACCTAGAAAACATTGAACCAAGCATGAAACCCATGCTTTAATAAGTCATTTTCTTTAATAATAAAATTTCTTTTGACAAGTACAATTATGAAGGCATACACTAGCTACATTCTTCAACACTCCCTCTTAACTAGGGTGGTATTCATAATTACATACTTGTAAGAGTACATGGAAGATATCATAATGAAATGAACTATGAAGAGTTCTAACACACTTCGTGAAAAATGTGTAACTAGGTTTGGACTTCATAAGAATGAAATTTATTTTTGATTCTTGTAAATTATAAAATGAAAGAAAAATTATTATTATTATTTTGGAGCATTGGTTTCATGCTCAAGGTATTTTATTTTATAGGTTAAGCACCCATTGAGTGCTTCTAGGGTTTGTCCTAGGTCAAGAAGTCAAAAGAGTCATTATCATAAGTTGAAGATCCTACTTGGCACATTGTAACTTGTGAAGAAAATTATTTTTGTCTTTAAAAGTGTCGAAATACCCTCCAAAATCAAGTCGGCCTAAAGGAAGAGCCGTGTCCACCCTTGAATAAGCCTATAAATAGAAGAGGACTCGTCCTACTTGAAACACACCCACTCACACTCATTATAGCGAAGGAAGAGGAAGGAGGAAGCAACGAAGAAGAAGGAGGGTGAAGGAGACTTATGTTTGGGCTCATTTTCTCTCATGTGCTAAAGAGGGCTAGGGTTTCTGTAGCAGACCTAGGGCATTGATCTACAAGTTCAATATTCGAGAAAAGGAGGCAAAGAGGTCTAGCGAAGGTCACCAAGGGTCACTCTCAAGCTCCAGGAGTCAGGAAAAGGAAAGCGAAGGTTAGAGGAGGGCTCTAGAAGAAGATCGAAGTTCCCACGTGTGGCAGCAGTAGTTGTAGGGAGGTCGAAAATCTTGTAGCAGGAGGTCAAAAAGGTGCTACTAGAGGAGATTTGGTTGGGTTTGACTAGATCGAAGTTGGCCCATCATCCGAAGAGGTTGGTATTGGTATTGGAGGGTATTGGTCTCAGTCTTAAAGTCATGGAATTCATCAATTGAATAATATATAAGGAAGAGAAGATATTTAAAGGTTTTCCTCTCAAGAGGAGAGGTTTTGGCCTTGGATTGCAGCCTGTAAATTGTGTCATTTTCCTTCTTGTTTTTGGTAGCTGTTTGATGCTTCACACATATAATAATAAGGAACAAAGCTAATCGCAAGGAGTTATCAAGCAAAGAAAATTAATCATAATCATTTCCCTATTGAATTCTCAACATGGTATTAGAGCTAAGGTTGGCTAAGGGCATCATGAAGATCTCCTCTACATTGAAGAAGTTCATCAAGGAGTGTTCAATGGTAGCAAGCTAATTAAAGAAAAGCATCAAGGAGGCATTGAGTCTCTTATTCTCTACAAAGAAGGAAGTAATCAAGGAAAAGGATGAAGGTCTCTTCTTGGCACTCACTGACACATTTCAAGACGAGAGCATTTGGGTAATTGATAGTGGTGCATCAAGGCACATGACATGTCATCACAAACAATTTAAGATTCTATGTAAGGGAAAATATTCTTATTTAGTGGAACTTGGAGATAACAAAAGCTATCCTGTGGGAGGTATTGGATCAACTTCTAAAGAGCTGGAGAGTGGAAACAAAACTCATCTCAACAACATCCTATTTTTTCCAAGTTTGCATAAGAACTTACTTTCCATTTCAAGTCTAGAATATAAGGATGATAGAGTAGCTTTCATTGATGAAAGGTTGTTAAATGGAGTAAAAACTCAAGAATAGAGAATGCTAGAGTGATTGGTATTCGGGAAGGAAGACTTTACATGCTGATATCTCCTCTAGCTCAAGCCTTGATCACATTGAAATTAGCCCATGTGAACTATGGCATAGAAGATATGGTCATCTTTATTTTAATATCCTCCCAACTCTAAGTTCCATAGTAGATGGAATGCCTGAACTGAAAGAATCTCATGAAGGAGTATGTAAGGGATGTGCATTGGGCAAGAATACCAAGAGACTATTTGGAAGCAGTGCTTCATGGTCAAAAGAAATCTTGGATCTCATTCACTCTGATGTATGTGGTCCTATGAATCCTAAATCACTTGGAGGTCATCTATATTTTGTCACTTTTATAGATGATCTTTCAAGAAAGACCTGGGTTTACTTTGAAAACCAAGGATGAAGTATTTACAAAAGTTCAAGAATTCAAAGCAAAAGTGGAGAACTTTACAGAAAGAAGTATCAAGATACTAAGATCCGATAATGGAGGAGAGTATACATCCAAAGAGATTATAGCATTCTATAAGGAACCTGGGATTAAGAGGGAATTGATAGTCCCATATAATCTCGAGCAAAGTGGAGTTGCAGAACGAAAGAACCGATCCATTGAAGAAAGTGTAAAGGTGATGTTACATGATCAAGATCTACCAAATATTTTGTGAGGAGAAGCTATGAAGACAATAATATATATTCAAAATCGAAGTCTCCACAGGTCTCTGGACAACAAGATTCCTGAAGAAGTATTCAATGGGAAGAAACCAATTGTAGGCCATCTCTGTATCTTTAGGTGTCTAATATATATTCATATACCAAAGGACAAAAGAAATAAGCTGGATCCATCAGGCATGGGAGGAACATTTTTTGGTTACACAAATTCCGCTAAGGCCTATAGAATCTACATAAAGGAAGGACACCATATAGAAGTAAGCCGAGATGTCATATTTGACGAAAGTATCACATTCAAGAAATCTAAGGAACTTCCCATGGACTCTGATGACGAATAAATTCCAATATTTAAAGAAGAAGTTAACAGGGAAGAAGAAGAATCTCATCATGAATATGAGGGTCCCATCAAACCCATTCAACCCGTGGTCCTCCTCGAATAAAGAAAGAGGCCAAACTGGTTGAAATCCACACTACTTGATGGAGAAGGTCATGGGGCAGTGAAATACTCATTTAGAGAAATCAAGAAACCCAAGAGATATTCTGGGAATGCTGTTACATGACAAACCTAATAGAAGCAAAACCATCCACTTTTGAAGAAGTTTTCAATCATCAAGAATGGAAGTATGCCATGAATGAATAGTATCAATCTATAATGAAGAATGGAGTTTGGGAGATCGTACCTAGGCCCGAAGACAAATCTTTGGTAACTTTCAAATGGATCTACAAGATCAAGCATGCAGAATATGGGAGTATCGATAAATATAAGGAAATATTTGTGGCTAGGGGCTTCTCTCAACAAGAAGACATCGACTATGAAAAGACATTTTCTCCGACAAAAAGGTATACAACAATTTGTTCATTGCTCTCTTTGGTAACATTTATGGGATGGAACATCCCTCAAATGGATCATTAGAGGAAATTTCAACCTAAAAGTGGTCTCCTAAGGAAAAATAATAAAACAATAGTTAAAATAATAAAATAAGAGTTATGAATTTTGAAGGGAAAAGAAGAAAACTATTTTTTTTTTTAATTTTATTTTTGGCTTATCTCCTTACATGTTTACTCAAATTTCAAGTATAGAGACTCATTGGATGCGAGATTAAATTTCGCATCCAACGAGTACCAATTATGCACACTTTTGAGAAGATCCACATTGATAAAAATTGAAGATACATTAAAAAAACATGTTGAACACGTTTTTTTATTGTATTTTTTAATGTATCTTCAATTTTCAACACATTTTTTTAATGTATCTTCAATTTTTATCAATGTGGATCTATTCAAAAGTATGCATAATGGGTACTTGTTGGCTGTGAAATTTAATTCCGCATCCAATTTAGTGTTTACACTTGAAATTTGAGTAAATCTATAAAGAGATAAGCTAAAAATACAATTAAAAAAATAGTTTTTCTTCTTTTCCCTCCAAACTATTTACATGTACCTCATTTAAAATTTAAATTTTTTTGATTGGTTTACATATATTGACATGGAAATTACTTGAAAATTTAATGGCCACTTTTAGGCTAAAATTTTCTCTAATGGTTAAGATTGCGTTTATGAATGGCACAATTGATGAGGAAGTATATATAGAGAAACCCTCGAGATTTGAAGTTAAAGAAAGAAGACATATGTTTGTAGATTGAGGAAAGCATTATATGGCCTTCAGCAAGCACCAAGGGCATGGTATACTAGAATGGATGCATACCTACAAAAAATAGGCTTCACAAAAAGTTCTGTTGATCCGAACCTTTATATCAAGGCTGTAGATGGAGAACCTGTACTCATTCTTTTGTATGTAGGTGATCTTCTCTTAACAGGTGTATAAGGTCGAATTGAATAATGTAAGAAGCAACTAGCAACAGAATTTGACATGGAGGATCTAGGGATGATACATTACTATTTGGGACTAGAAGTCTGGTAAGGACTTGATGAAATTTATCTGGGTCAAGGGAAGTACATGATCAAGATGTTGAAGCAGTTTGTCATTATGGATTGCAAACCTATGACCACTTCGATGATCACAAAATTGAAGAGACTAAGGAGTTCCGAATAGAGCCCTATGGATCCTTCCAAATATAGACAACTGATTGGATTACTGATGTACTTGGTGAATACTCGACTAGGCATATGTTTTGCAGTAAACATTCTTAGTCAATTCCAAGTGGAGCCAAAGCATGATCACTAGATAGCATAAAAACATATACTGAGATATCTTTGAGGACTTTCCACTACTGCCTAACAAGAGGAATGATGTCCACTTGATTGGATATACATATTCTGACTGGGGAGGCAGCGAGCAGGATGGAAGAAGCACTACAGGAGGATGTTTCAGTTTGGGATCCTCCATGATCTCATGGATGAGCAGAAAGCAAGACGCAATTGCTTTGAGTAGTGTTGAGGCTGAGTCTGTTGCGGCCTATGAAGTAAGCCGAGAAGTGATCTTGTTAAGGAAGCTGCTATACGACCTATTCGAAGGACCGATGGACCCTAAAATGATACATTGTGACAACACCAGTTGTATATGATTTTCTGAGGACCCATTATTTCATGGAAAGATAAAGCATATAAACAACAAGTATCACTACATTAAGGAGCTTGTACAAAATGGTGTGCTACATCTACAACATATCTCCACTGATGAGCAGGTAGCTGACATATTTACGAAATCTCTTCCTAATAATACACTAGTACATTTGAGGGAAATTCGGAAGCACTTGGTTAGAGCACTTTTGACCAAATGTCGGAAATTTCCCAAATTTTCAATCCCGCCCGAGCGTCGCTATACCGACGGACAGAGAAAAGTGTCGCAATACGAGCACTTGAACAAAAGTGTCTCAATTGAGCGTTTGGAGGAAGACGTCGCAATTGCGACTATGCCCCAAAGCGTACGACTGACACGACGGCTGGCTTCCAAACGTCGCAATTGCGACACAATGTCTAAGTGTCGCAATTGCGATGTTTGGAGGCAGCCGTCACAATAGCAACGCTCTGGCCGCCGTCGGTATAACAACACTTATATGCAATAAACGACAGTTATATGCCTTTGCAAAAATGGTCGGCTTACAGAGCAGCACGAGGAGTAGTTAATGGAGGCACCTTTGCGATTGCGCATAATTTGGAGAGAAAATAGTAATAATGAGAGAGGCTCCTTTAATTGCGTCTTTGATTTGTAAAGGTATGGATTGTCCAGCCTGCAATTCTATGCTGTCGAGAAAGACTCACAATCCTCTGGAAACAAGACTGTTGTGAAGATGCCTGGCGAAGAAACGGACATCGGGTTCACGACTGTTGATGAACACATCGTAGTCCGGCGAAGAAGGCACCAAGGAGGGTATTCTCAGTGAATGAGGGATGTTGAAATATTAATTTCAACTACCCTGTCCTCTGGCCGCTTTCTAAATCTGTTTGAATGGCTCTATCAAACAACCGCTTTCTAAAACTGATGAACAGTCAATTTTGGTTTTGAAATCACAGTCCCTGCACACTTGAAAACAGAGCGCTGTATTGTTTTGGAAACAGAGAAATTTAATAGTAAACACGGGAGATTTTAATTCAGAAGAACGTGGTCCCACAGACCACAGACCAAATCAGCCATCCACGTGGAAGCAGGCGATTCGATCGCGTTATTTTTTGGCCCGTCTGCATTGTGGAATT
This sequence comes from Pinus albicaulis, assembly GCA_034641835.2. Classification (NCBI taxonomy): domain Eukaryota; kingdom Viridiplantae; phylum Streptophyta; class Pinopsida; order Pinales; family Pinaceae; genus Pinus; species Pinus albicaulis. The sequence goes on from CM076583.1 coordinate 1,050,369,823, forward strand.
CCGGACCCGAAACATTATAGGGCGGAATTAATTTGATTTTCGCGTCACAGTTTTCCTCTGTACGCAAAGCCAAAAAATGGACCCAAATTTTTATATGGCGTATTCTATGAAGTTTTCACGTCACAAATTAGGGTGACATCAGCAGGCTATTTTGGAACGCGAATTTGTGATTGAAATCGGGTTTATTTTTTTTGAAGTCCGGACGTATGATATAGTTTTATTAATATTTTGTTATAAGTTTTGTTTCACCGCCCGATAGTTATTTAAACCATTGGCTCATATATAACATATGCACAAATATTTCACTTTGGGCATTTGTAATGTGGGCCCCGAATACTTTAAATAGGTTTGGTTTAATAGTTTTTTGTTTTGTTATTATATGTAATAGCATGTGTTTTAAAATAGCCCGAAGGCTAATGTAAAAGGAAAAGCACTCCCGCACAAGCAGTATACCTTGGGTGCATGGTTTTATAACCATTTGTGTAAAAGGGAAATGAAATTGACTATGGTTGAGACCATAGGTTGAGCCTTTGACAAGAAGCTCCCAATAATACTCAGCACTATTTCGATAAAATAAATAAATAAATAAAATAAATAAATAGAAATAAAATAAAATAAAGATAAAATTAAAAATACAAATAAAATAATTTTTTTAATTAAAACATAAAAATAAATAAATAAATAAATAGAAATAAAATAAAATAAAGATTAAAATAAATAAATAAATAAAATAAAAATAAAATTAAATAAATTAAAATTAAATAATATTAAATTAATAATTATTATTTTTATTAAAAATAAAATCCAATATTCCATATCGTCACAAACGAACAAAATATTCGGCTCCTTAAGTTATTACACATTTTACCCCTCATATAGCACAAAATGATTCACATCTCCTCCTTCCGGCGTTCCCTTGCACCCCCGGTGCAATTGTTTGTTTATAAGATTATATGATACATGTGAGATAAAGGTTTATTATTTATCATATATAAATAAATTTTATCAATATTGTACATTTACACTTTTATGAGGTGATGTTATAAGTAAATTCATAAATATCTCTTTTAATCCTCATTTTACTCCATGAATATGTTTGGAAATGAAATTTCAATAGATTAATTTTCTCCTAACCTATGTATCATCAATATTGTACATTTACATTCTTAATTATGAGGTGATGTTATAGGTAAATCCATGAATATCTCTTTTTAATCTTCATTTTACTCCATAAATATGTTTGGAAATGAAACTTCAATAGATTAATTTTCTTGCTATTATATGTTTTACGAAGATATGGTAAGGAATTCTCTCTTGTTCTTCTTAGAAATAATTATATATAATTTTTTTTTTCAAAATATATTAAAAAAATTATATGAGAAAAATTATTAATTCATCAATATGTGTGTGTGTTGTGAGGAATAATTTCATAGTTCAACTTAATGGTTCATTATATAATCATGTGATCATCACCAATGATATATCTTAAAAAGCAACTAAAAAGCCATGTGTACAAAATCGATGTATACTCTAGAGAGTGGTTCTCATATCACTATGTAAATTTTTGTATGCTACTTCAACAAAATTATAAGATAAACTGTAATACACATCATATATGCACCATAACAATTGGTGCAGGGTAAAACCCACTTGCCACACCTTTGTACTCGATCCAATTTTCTCTGTCAACTCTTCTAGCTGTGGGAGTTTCCTCCAAGGATCATAATACCCCCAAGGCCTATGCCATGCCTTCTCGCATGCGGAAATTCTTCACTTGATGGTTCTAAACCATACTATAAGTCCCCACGTTCTATGGTCTAATCCCCATCATACCTATCAACATTCAACCGCTCTTTACACACCTCGAATATAATGACTAGCCTACTCTCATTAATATATACCCCAATAAATACAAGCCACTTAGGAATTAAACCCCAAAACCTTGGGCTCACTCATTTTACATATTCGAATTGATATTCGAATGTATCAACTGCTCGACCCTCTCATATTTCAACCGTGATGTTTAATGTATGTCGACCTTGTCAATTCGAACTCCGCCACTTAGTTTCAACCAAACGCACGGCCATTCACATAATTATACATTCCTCCTTATTATAATCTCCACCAATCGTCAAAGATCGTAACAAATCTCCACTTTGGTCTATAACTCAACGGTCATACATAAACCATTCTTGGCTCCACAATAATTTACCTCTCAATCTGATGGTCGATGGAGCATCGCGCCGGTTTGGAGGATCCAACGGACACAATGAAATCTCGTGTAATGAACACGCCCAAGGGTTAATCTGCGATGAGAACGGTTTTATAATTCCTCCCTCGGTCACGTGTCTCACAGAGACATATGTCGTGTCCTTTTCACCAATTCTTCTTACCACCTCCAAACTTGCACGATAGCACCGATTTTCCAAACAGTGGTTTTACTGTGCACTTCGGTCATAGTTCCGCCCCTTATCTTCCAGGTTCCGTCGAGATTTCTTTTATTGTAATCCACCTCCTCTCCTTGACTCGCATCTTCCTGTACTAGTTTTTTTTCTTCAATTAAGGACTCGCACTCCATGAGGTTCCTTCACATGCCGGTTCTATGTACGTGGTAGCACCGATCGAACCTTGAATCGAAGGCTCGAGCACAATTCTCTATTACACTATGGGGAGATCCATAATTTGGACCTGTGGACCCTCTCTACCATGGCATTTCCCACTGTATTACATGATTCTCGACCACAACATTTCCATACCACTGTCCAATGCCACACCGTCCACTGTCATGGTGCTTAACATGAGTTATCACACAACTTTATTCATCCGGCAATTCTTACACTGAGTTAAACTAATATCCAATGGGTTCGGGAAAGGCTAGAACCTCTCGCACAGAGGCTAGTAATTTAGGAAAGGACTCAGTTCCTCTTTCAACATACAGGACCCCATTAAACCACAATTATCGAGTATGTATTCCAGACTACTATACAGTTGATTATCGGGACACAGAAACCATTCACGCCATAATTAACTCAACAAATGCACAATACCATTGAAATAATTCTACATTTATGCAGTGAAGTAATTACAACTTTGGCTCGACCAGATCTTCGAATTACTTGGCCCTTCTCCTCTACTCTGTCTCTACGACAGTCCTACGCAGCCTATGCGGTTCTCTATGCAGGTCTGCCTTATTATGCCTATAAGGTTTATTTTTATACAAACCCTGAATCGACTCAACTCCTCTAACGCTCAAAACTCTTCATATCTCTAACTCTGAGACTAACCCTCTGACAGACAGAGACGGACTCCTAAAATTAGCTTAACTTCTGAAACTGACCATCTCTTCAGGTGCCCATTAATCATTCGGGCAGTTACATTTTCTTCTCTAATTAACTAAAAATAACTCAACTATGAATAAATACATGGGGAAATAAAACATGAGACCCCCCTTTACATTTATTTATGGAAAAAGGTTGTTTTGAGCCTAATGCCCCTGCATCAACAATTGCCATACAACTAATTTGTTTTAGGATACATGTGGCATTCTAAGGGTAAATTCCATATGATTGGTATATCAATCTATTAGGTGTTGGTAAGTTGTGATTATCTAAGAAATGATAAGGAATATCCATACATCATGATCTTGTAATGTGATTATAAATTGTGTCTATAATTTCCATAAAATGTATAAATGATTTGTTTAAAAAAAATCAACACAATCAACCCTAAGCAATGCTCATGATGTGGAATGTCATTGGCGAAACCAAAATGATGGTCACATGTCCCATTTCTATGGTAATGGTGATCATATATATGTTGTAGCGACACTTGATGAGTAATTAAATAAATCTCAGTGTGACTCATTGTGCCATATTTTTTTAAAGCATGATTTGTTTTCCTAGTTTTTACTAATTTGTTAACATATTTTATTCATTTGGAAAGATAATTAATGATGCTTTAAGTAATTAGGACCTAATGAGAGATCATCTTCACATCTTCACTGAAATATATTTGGTAATTGTAGTCACTATATGGACCGCACATGCATGCTACTTAAGAAAAATTGAAATATAAACTATAATACACATCTTATATTTGCCATAACAATTGTCATACAACTTATTTACTTCTAGATACATATGAAATACTTCAGGTAAATGCCATATTATGTGTATACCAATATAGTAGGTGTTGGTAAGTTATGAGGATCTAAGAAATGATAGGGTATCCACACATTAGTACCCTGGTGAATTTTTTGCATAATTTTCTATTTGTTGTAATTTTGTTGCCTGGATTTGTTATAGATTTCAAATAATACAATTATCTACCAATTGTTCTTTATAAATAAGAAGTACAATAAGTAGTCACCTAAAAGTGAGCCATGTGAAAATATTGGTAACATGAGTAACCTGGTAAGCTGTAAATGAAAAGTGAATAACCTCCACTCACCAAAAGTGAATAACCTCCACTCACCAACAAGTGGCAGGCAGGGTTGGAATTTGGATTTATCTTTACCCATCACACAAATTTTTTTGACGTTTTGGTCATTATTTTTCTAGTCAATAAACGTTACGTTTAAAATTTTGCACTTCATTAATGACGTTCTCGTAATAAATTAACCCTTCACCAATAAAAGTTTGATTAAAAAAATTGAACACTCTTCCATTTTCTTTGGATTTTGGAGTGTGATATATCTGTGTCATGGAATTTTAATACCTAAAGTTTCAAGAGAAATAACTGATTCTTGTCAAACTAATATTTCCTCAATATATGCTATGATCTACTAAAATTACTTCAAAAATCAAGTAACCTTCCAATATAAAGAAAAAAACATGAACGAGCTTTCCCTAAATTGCAATAAATTTATGTTTATTATTAATATTGCATAATTTGTCTTATAAAAATTGCATAATCAGACTAAGAACAGATCCTCAGTGCATTTTTTATTGTTGTTGTGATTAAAATAATGAGCCAAAGAACGCTAAGGCACTCAGAGAAATCAATCTATGTATTATTTCTCACAAAATCATGTTGAGTAGTGGAGACTAAGCACTAGATTTTTTTTTTGTCCTCAATCTCTCTATTAATTATGTCTATGTAGTTATAAGAATAACAAGCCAAAGAAATCTCAGGCTTCCAGAGAAATTAGTCTCTGTGTGTAGAAATTAATGATTACTGTTGACTAAATGTTATACCATTTGAAATTGCTGAGCGAAATTAATCAAGCCATGATGTACCATTTGTCAGTATCTATTTTCTCATGTATGAAAGTTGATGTACCATTGAAAGTTTAATAATTCTATTGAAATTTTAATAACTATAATAACTATATATATATATATATTTTAAATTTAATGATTAATAATAATTAAATTAAAATTCTTAAAAGACAAAATAAAAGCCTAATAATCACGAACTATTATGATAATTTAAAAATATAGAACTCGGGCTGAACATAGTTACAAATATACCAAGAAAAGAAGAGTGCATGTGCATGATAACCTCTTTCTTGACAACCTATGAATGCCATTCTCAATGAAGACTCAAGACTCAACTGGATTGGATTGTGTATCAAAACAGTGGGAATGAATCAAAGTTCAATGAATGAATAACTTGATCGAGAAAATTTATAGGGAAAGGTAACTTGACTATCAATCTACTAAACCTCACTTCCATGATTAAAAAAAACACCCCCACCTTTTCAGTGGTCCCATCATGGTCCACATATTGAAAAACAACCAACAAATATTATTTTTTATATATTTTTGCATGGCCATTGGACAATGATTTACTATGGTTTTCCTACTAAATTCCAATGGATGATTATTCAAAAATATTGAGAATTATTTTAGTCTCAAGGCATAGCCAAGAGCCTTACTGGATAATTATAGATTACCTCTCCATTGGATGATTGTACATTTTTCATCTACTTTTTCACGTGAGTTTCAGTTGATGCTAGATCTTTGCCTTCTATTTCTTTAGTGAAGCTAAGAGTTAACTTTGATCTTACATTAATAACTTTACTTGCATGAATATCCATGCTTTTATACTTCCCCACTGTGGTCAATGTTGATGTATGGCCTTGGCCCATTGATCTTACAATTAACTCACTATTCATATTCAATTTTCTCCAGTTCAGCCCAATAAAATAAGGAAAATAGAAAATGAAGACTTGATTTTTCTTTCCAATGCTCCTACATAATACAAATACTCTTAAAAACCAATTAATATATAAATTTTCATCATTCATGCTAAAATCAGTTTCAATTTTTTTAATGAATCTGCTTACAGTTAATAGATTACATTTCTCACAAAATAAAAGATAATTTAGAACTATGATTTCACAATAATAAATTACCCTAGCAGTTCAAACTTCGAACATACCTTATGAAATTAAAATATGGCAGGTTAATGAGCCAATCTAGTTTCCTCGGAGCCAATCTTGAGCTTGGCCTAAGTCTGAATGCCTTGAGAGTGTGAGTGTAAGGAACTAGACGCCTAAAGCTTTTATTTTGTGCTTGTGTAATTCACTGTTTGACCATCAAGCCAAGCCACCAGCTATATTAACACTACTTCATGTTGGGGCAGATTGGCATTCTAATTTTTTAGTGCTATAGCCATACTTTTTCACTGCTTCACTAATCACAACCTTGGAATTTTGCAGGGCAACAGGCTTTATTATTTCTTTGGTGTTTTATGTAAAAGAAAGGATTTGTGAACTTTCTGTAATAGGAAGGGGAAAACTAAATTGATTCTAATTTTAAAATATCAATAATGATAAGTGGTAATTCCTTTATTAAATTTTTAATTTTGAGTGAGCCAAAAAAGTAAATTTCCTTACTTTTTGAGTACAGCCTTGCAATTACGAAGAGGACTAGTGTTGCAAAATTATTGGTAAGTGGAAATTAAAGGGCGTAAGAACGTTTTTGAAAAAATTTCAAACGTGAAAATTAAGTCTTCTATCCTTCTTAACACGTCACGGAAAACAGGAATCCACAAATTCTAGTCATCAAATACGTGCAAAATGCCTTATGACGGGAAAAATGGAGGACTGGTCCTATGCTGCTACATGAGTTAGGGTTTCATGTGGCAGCAGGGAACCTTGTATAGTTTTTCAAGGATAGGAAAGGGGAATATTGTCAGTTAATCATCACATGAAACTTCATCACCATTTGAAAATTGTGTCCTAATTTGAAACAATAAGACTACCCAACTATTTCGTTATTTAATTTAGATTGTGTAATACAAAAAAATATCCTAGATAACTTAAATAATGTAAGCACTTTTGCAAAAATTTAGTGGGGAGAACCTTCAATTACATTTATTTTGAAGATCCACTTGCATTTTAAGCCATTTTAATTAGTCTTTCATGGCTATTCTAGTAAAAATTTCAACCTCTTGTAGAAATTTGTTTATCACTTGTATTAGAAATGCAAAAATCAAATGTATATAAAAATGATTTGAAATGAAAAAATCAAATGCACGCTACATAAAAATGATTTTATTAAAAACTACATTAACATCTGATATCATGCGCGCATTCGCTCTCATGCATTCGCCCTCAGCATTCACCCTCAGCTCTTGCAGAACAGCATTCGCCCTCAGCATTCACCCTCAACTCTTGCAGAACAGCGTTTTCCCTTAGCATTCGCCCTCAGCTCTTGCGGAACAGCATTCTCCCTCAACTCTTGCAGAACAACATTCACCCTCAGCATTCACCCTCAGCTCTTGCAGAACAACATTCGCCCTTAGCTCTTGCAGAACAGCATTCGCCCTCAGCTCTTGAAAAATGGTAATTTATTACTGCAGGCCCTTCCTCCTATAGTAGTGTTGACTCTATTTGGGTTTTTTTGGTCAATTCCATTAGATTGTGTTAGGCTATAGGGTTCTCTCTAGATGTCTTCCAATGTTATTTCGAATGAGTTTCAAAGAGGATGTGTAAGATGTGTTTGTGCTTGCATGAATTTGACTCCACCAGTTTCATGAAGTTTAAGCTATGGATTTTAGTTCGATAAACTCATCCATCTCAACACCCAGTAACGAATTGCCCTTGGTCTGATCTATATTGAAGGTGAAGTGCAAAGTGGTAGAGAATGGGAGATCGAAAGTCATCAACTTTATCACAAGGGTAGTACTCCAGATCGAAAGTGATGAGCTTTAGTTCTCCGGATTTGGGGATTTTCTGATGACATACCAAAGGTCACATCCATACAACCATATCAAGGTCAATGTTGAGATCATTCTCATATAGATATAGGTCACTGATATATAGGGTTAATATCATCATCACTATTCATGGAAACCGAATGGTTACAAAATCTGTGATTGTGGATTTGGCTCATTTATAATTATTACCCATTTACGGTAGAGACGAAACACTAAATATGCTTTAGAAACCGAGCCTTTTACAACGGAAATGGAATTGCCATTGACACATTAATATTAATAGCTCCACATGAGGAAAACTTTTCATAATATTGGGGCTGGATATACTGCAGAGCAAACAATTGTAGTTGTCATTCGTGCTCCAATATATTAATATAATTTTTACATTGAACTGAAGAAAGGGAAACAAGAAAATGCTAGCCATCATACAATGCTTTGACATAAGAGTTTTGAGTGACATACTTGAAAAAGAACTCATCCACTGATATTTATAATCATTTGAGTTATTCAAGTTAAACACAATGTCAAGAATCAAGATTCAATACCCTCTATTATCTTCATCACCCAATACAAGATTTAAATTTTTCCCAAAGAAACGCTTATTAAATTGGCAGTCATTATTTCTCCCTCCTTTAAAAACCCTACATTTAAATGAAAACAAGCATTGCATTTCAACTACAAAAATATATTAGTGTTCAAATGTACATGTGTACATCACTTGTGTAGGGTATTCCTTTTCCACTTTCACATTATCCAAGAATGTGTGCAGTATAGTTCATATTTTTTGTGATTTAGATTATCTTGAAAAAGGAAAGGTAAATTATTTCCCATGAAAAAAGAAGGTTTTCCCTTTTTACTACTGGAAATGGTACAAAAAAGTTCCATTTCTACCCGAAACTCCTATGAAACAGGAACCAAATAAAGGCCATGTCCTCAATGGACATCATTTGGCTTTGAAAATGGCCATTGCATTGTGTTGTTTCTTATATTACATCACGATAGTTTCTTAGGTCATTTCTTGTTTCTTGAGATGAAAAACAACCAAAGAAATTGTGAAGATCCTTTCAAGAAATAAATGACCAATTCTCAATCATATCTCAACTATTTTTTATTTTATTCAGTGGTTGCTTACTTTGAGAGAAATTTGACACTTTTATAAGGAATATAACATAAAAACACAAAATGGGAAGGAATTGATGAGGTAGATGACCTTTAGTTGTTGTCAATTAAGGATTGATAATACACGATGCATATTCTGTACTACAAACTAGATTCCTTCATGGAGTTAGGACACAGAGTATTGAATCAAAGTTGTAGTTTCTAACTTCTTGTATTGGTTCATCAATCTTGAAATTCAGACATTGCATGTCTTCATTGCTTCATGTTTGAATAATTTGCATTATGTCGTACAATAGGAAATTAGGAATTATGATTAATATTACTTTATGGATATGTTAAGTTACTTTTAAGTTTGCATGGTTTAGTGTGAAATTATTCTTGTGTGCCCCTAGGCCCGGGTGAAGGAATGCCAAGGACTGAGAACCATAGTTTTTAAATGGTATTGTTTCTTATACCCAAAAACCCCTCAACATCACTTCTTATTAGTTCTTAACAATAGTGTTGTAAAAAATTTGAGAATTGATATAGAAAAATCTCGCACTTCTCAAGATAAAGTCCTAAAGCTAAAGTGTGATACCATGTGTAATTCAATAGCCCCATTGTCACCTCACCAACCTCTTTTCACTTCGGGCTAGCTCTCGTCCAACTCAAGGGGGGTTCTCCCTAGTAGATGTTAGGGATCTAATGGCCCAACCAAACCAAGTCAAGAGCCCCCTAACTCTCTATGTTTACTACTATCAATCAAAATATTGAACAATAGGGTCAGACATGCATCCTGAAGATAAAATTGTCGGGGTATTTTTGGGTAATTTCAAAGGGAAAGTCCCCAAACACATATAATCAAGGAATTATAACGTGATTTCAAACATTAAATATCAACAAAATCGTTTAAAGGATATTGAAAGGAAAAAGGTGATGGAAGATAGAAAGTGCCTTACTTAAATTCTCTAAGGAGTTTTCAATAGTTGCTCCAAAAGCTTCACTTCAAGGCCCTTCAAGATCGTCTCCAACAATGCTATACCATCAGCTTCAACAATGTTGCTCCAAAAATGTCCTCAAGGTCTTCTCAACAAGTTTACTAGAAGTTGCTCCAACAATATGTTCAATAAGGTCTTCATTGTCAACTCGTCTCTTGTTTGGGTGCCTTAATGTGCAATGACATGTTTCCAGGACTGAATTCAATGCAAGGCATATTTGAAACTCTAACTTTGTCTTCCAGTGTCTTATTAGAAATTATTTCAGTTTTCATTTTTTGTTTTCAAGTTAGATATTGTTTTCAAGTTTTTACATTTATAATTTTATTGCAATGTGGCAGACTGATCAGAGCAGTGCAGGAACAACCCCGAGACGGGATGATCGCGGAAAAAGGCCAGCGGAAGAACATGTAAAGTGCCAGCATTGCTCTATCTTCAGGTATTTTAGTTATTTACATAATTGAAATAATATTAATTTTGTTCAAATATGCAGAAACCTAGCCATGGTACGCCTGATGATTCCCTCTTTGAGGAAGAGCTTTCTTCATCCCTATCTCCAGTGTTCTTGTTGCAAAAAAAGGCACGAGATGCAAGGTCGGAATTTAATACTTTGATAGACGCGCCTCAAACACCTGAAACAAAAGAGAGGATAAAACATCTTATGAGCCAGCTAGAAAGATATTAGGTAATAATAAAAATTCAAAAGGATATTTTTTTTGTTCTGCATGAGATGAATTGTGATAGTTTGATTTTTAATTTTTACATTGACTAAACTAACAAAAAATTCTTTTGTATGTAGCGTTTTCTGGCACTTGCTGAACCTGGTGTTGGTGGTAGTGGGACACAAGGGCAAGAGATTGCCCAACAACCCTCTCGTACACCTTCTACTCCTTTAGGTGCCAACCAAGAAACACACCCTGCCCAAGTAGACACCCAGCCAACCGCTGAACGTGTTGGCAATGATGAGGCTGATATGGCCAACTACATTATTGCGTTTCCTGGAGCTACACGTGTCAGCTCCACAGGGACCATTAATGGCACATTGTTGGTGAACGATGAAGGTGTCCCTATAAATCACGTACAACTCCCAGGTAAATTTTAATATTTTAACTATTTCATGTACTCTATCTAAAACATATTTATCATGATTTTTATTTTTAAATTAATGATAATATCTTTTTTTTTTCTATGTAGGAAACAATGAGTTCTACAGGTTTTTGGAGAGCCATGCGTTGGTAATTTTTGGCCCAACCATATGCACAAGGTGGAATTCCCAGAATTCCAACCTGAAAAAAGAACTTCTAGATTATCTAGAAGCCCTTTTTGGGGTCGGCACATTTGACAGAACAACAATTTCTTGGGTAGCCGGCAAATATTTGAAATATACCAGGGACACCTATAGGATGCAATTGCAATTTAACCCTAGATACAAGCATCCTCTCACAGTTACAGAGAGTGAGTGGAGAGCACTCATCCATGACGGAAAAGAGAAAAGGGCAAAGAAAGAAGGAAAAATGCCAACTGGACCCGCAAGGTAAATTACAACTTTAATTCAATAGCTTTAATTTTCCTTATGTCTAAAATAAAAGTGTGCTACGTCATATCTGACTTCAATCTTTTGATGCTAGGTTGCCTGACACCTCAAAGGAAACCAAAGCTAGGATTGAGAAAAAGGGCCATCACAAGCTCGGCCAGGGTGGCTACTTGAAATTAGTTGCAAGAATTGTAATTAAGTAGCTAAACATCTTATGATTAATTGTATCGCCTTCCAACGTTTTTGTAATCCTATCAGATATGATTAAAAATACACAATAATATGTAATGTAGGGTGATGACTTCGGAACAGAAACTACAGAGGAAGATAAAAATATCGCTTTCCGTTTTGGCTATCAAGCTGTAGTTGAACGTCGCAGAAGCTTGGGGCAGGTCCCAAGATCTAGAATGCTTGATAAGGTAAAACATTAACCTTTCAATATTTTTGTTTTCGTCCATAAATTTAATGTCTAACAACTTTGTTTAAATCAGGGGAGCAACACTACCGACGAGGAAAATAACCCAGTTTTAGAGCCAGATGTAGATGATCCTCACGTGCAACCTGATCATTGTAGTGGGGACCAGGCCGACAATGCTACTATCGGTGAGGGCCGTGACGGTAATTAATTTCCACTTATAATTTTTTCTAATTATACCTTGATGGTTGTCCTTATAACGTTTTTTGTTTAAATGGCAGAAATGGTTATGAGGTAAACCTTTGGTGAGAAAGAAGGCAGCAGTCTGTGGCAAACAACTGAGCACAGGTAATAATCCAACTGCTACTTTTTATTAATATTTATGATTCGTTCAACGATATTAAAACATTGTTAAATTCCCATATTACTCTGTTTCGGCGTGCCTATATGCGTGGGCCATACACATCATTGACTTCCGCCTTCGATTGCAGTCTGGGGCTGAAGGGCAACAACATATGAGAGTAGAAGCACGGTGACGGTGACAAATTACGGGCATTTGAAATAGGAGAAAAGAAAATTTAATAATATTAAAAACTGTCATATTACCAAGAAACAACATTACCATACACCGAACGTTTTTTTTTTATAAAAACTCATTTACTCTAACTATTTTTATATTAAAAACAAATTTCTAATGTTTCTCCCGTTGTATGTTTAATTATTTTAACAGGTTATTGATATTTTTATGCTCATGAAAATAAAAAATGAAATATAGATTGGGTATTGGGGAATTGAGAGTGATGTGAGGGGGGGGGAGGGGCCATAAGAGCTTCCACCTTCACGTGGTTGGCCCTGTTTAGTAGAGAATAATTTATTGGAGCAATTTAATCTTGGAGCAAACCTCCCTTGATCCAGCGTAGCAACAAAAAAGTCACTGTTGACTTAGTTGCTACTCTTTCAGATCATGGGAGGCTTGTTCCAAGTTCATGCGACTCCAATAAATTGTTCTTGAAACGAAGAGGAGCTTATTCGGGTATTTTTTGACATTTCAACATATGTTCTAACATTATCATAAGAATGCATCTTAGAGTAAAAATTACTACATCAATTACTTGTATTTATTGCATAGATAATGATGGATTTTGATTGACTTGGCAGTGCAGGTACAAATCCTCTTGCATCATGAGCAATACAACTTGTCAACCAGGGTCATGTCCAGGATATTTTTTCTTGTGCGCTTGACCAAGTTCGTAATGTCACATTTTGTAAGTTCCTTTACAGTTCATAATTCAATATTAAGCTTGTTCATGATTATTATCTAGGTTTGTTGTATGTGTTTTTTCATCTATTTGATTGTAAGAAACTATGCATGTTTCCTGTTGTTCACTGTGATTTCTCCCATTACCACTCCCAGGATGAATCCGACTTTATTGTTACATAGGTTACTTTATTGTTACTATGATTTCTCCATTTACGATTTCATAGGTTACATCATGTAAAGTTTTCAATCTCATGTTGGTGATGAGCTTTAGTTCTCCATATTTGGGGCTTTTCTAATATTTTCTCCCTCATGTCATTCTTGCATCACCTCGTTATTTGAGCATGCCAATTGTCTACCACTTGTACCAATTGGCACATGTCAATCTCTGAGTGGTGCCACATTTCACCTATTTTCGGCCCACTTGACCACCTGAAAAACTAAAATCCACACACCATGTGTCTTTATCATGGAGTGCCACATGTCCTAGATATTTAGGCCGATAGGCCTTCTGTTATGAAAGAGATCAATTTTTTTTTTGTCAACACTTCTTATCTAGGCACGACACCTGTTACTTGTTTAATCTGACGGTCACAGTCTCTCGGGTTACCTTCTAGGTTTGACATACCACTGGTTTCTGGTATATTTCCATGGAATCGGTCTGAAAATACCAGCAACAATCCACACACCTGCAACCGTCGATAGACCTGCCGTTTTAGTAGCTACATTTCCGCAACTGCCAATACACCTACCGTTTTAGTTGTTGCATTTCGGCAACTGCCAATACACTTGCCGTTTCATTCTCCTGGACTCTGTGTATGCATATTTTTCATATAATTTTATCACGAAGTTGGCTGTAGTGCTTTGACATGCCTTTGAATATTTTTGCAGGTTAGAAGACATTTCAGGCCAGAGCTATTGAATAGACTTGATGAGATAGTTGTATTTGATCCTCTTTCTCGTGATGAGCTCAAAAAATTTGCTAGACTACATATGAAAGATGTGGCGATTCGTCTTGCAGAGAGAGGTGTTGCTTTAGGGGTTACAGATGCTGCTTTGGATCTTGTTCTTCAGGAAGCCTATGATCCTGTAAGTAATCACTTTGTTTTGCTTTCTTTCTTATTCAGAGTCTATCTTGCCAGGGGATGTGCCCGTTATGGTTTGTTATGAGACCGTTGTCAATTTCATCACCGTCCCTCATAATATGTTTGATTGTGTTTATAAATAATAAACAATTATTACACTAAACAATAAACAATTAACTGTACTATGAGTAATATGATATCTTGAAATAATTCTCATTATAATTTCATAACCTCTGCTCTCACTTGGTGGTGTCTATATCACTAAGTGTGTCTTCTTTAAAATTATAGTTACAACAGACAATGAACAATCAACTGCATTGTGAGTGATATCTTGTAATAATTCTTATTATAATTTCCTAACCTCTACTCTCACTAGGTGTATCTATTTTAAAATTATAGTTTCAATGGTAGATAAATTTTTATCTTAAAATTATAGCTTTGATGGTGATACCTTGTGATTGATAATGCAGTTTGAAGCAGCTTTGGCTTTGACTAATATAGTCTCAGGAACCTCTGAGAATACAAAGGTTTTGATTGATTACGGGGCACTGCCTATATTTGTGGAACTTCTTACCTCTGGGAATGATAATGTTCAAGAACAGGTAGCACGTTTATTTTAGAGGTATATAATTATTCTTCCCAACTATCTTTATATGTATGTAATTTTGGAATTTTTTTTAAAAACTAGTACCCAACTTTGAGTTCAACTGGTGTTCATGTAAGGTTATTTGGGCTTTAGGAAATATTGCTGGAGACTCTGCAACATTTAGGGATATTTCCCTCAGTCATGGAGCTCTAAGGCAGGTGCTTGCCCAGTTGAATGATACTGCTAGAATTTCAATGATAAGAAATGCTACATGGGCTCTGTCAAATTTTTTCCGTGACGTAAACCCCAACCACTATTCGAACAGGTAAGCAGAATATATTTTCTGCCTCTTCTTCTTAGTTCGCAAATACTGTGGATTTTTTTTATAGATCTTGGTGCTTGCCATATTTGGACGTAATATGGACCTAGGCGCTTGTTCATTACAATGACTCTGTCATCAGGTTTTAGAAAATGCTCAAAAATTTGGGTTTCACAAGGGGATTACCCTTGCTTGCAATTATCGATTATCAATCACATTCAAAAAAAGTCTTTCGTAGCATTACTGAGCTCTTTGTAGGTGAATTTCCGAGGCAATTTCACAATATCTGAACTAAATTTGTCTGTCCTTTTCAATACTCTGTGCTTGTAACAGAACCAGACAAACAATCTAGTGGCCAATGCAACAACAACAACACCTCCTGTTGCAATGCCTTCAATTCACCCTCTCTGCATGCATGAATGACTATGGAACCCTCTTTTGTGAACAGGTACTGGAGCTGAAGGTATTGGTTTCCATTAGGATCATGGAATTCAACATCCAAAATAGTATCAAATTCCACTGCAATAGTATTCCCCAGCGAGGGCAACAGTTCATTGAGACCTATTGGACTCATCACCCCCAAATAGCCTCCAGGGCTACCCAGAGTGTGATCATCTGGAGCAATAAAAAATGCTAATCCATCCCCAATTGAAACAAGAACAGGACCCACATTGGTTACAGAAAACGAGAAACACGTTTTGAAAGAAGAAGAAACTTTTGTATTAGGGTCCAAAAATCTAACTGGTCTATTGTACAATGCCCTACCTACACTTCAAATTGGTACTCCCAACTCCATGCTAAGGCTCACTATGCCATTCTTCAGATGAGCATCTTAACCTGAAGTTTGATTCCAAAAAACCCAAGTCCCCTGTTCTATGCCCAAGACCTCTATTACAACGAGTAGAGTTCTGAGCGAAATACTTCACAATAGGAAGCAAAAGAAACATCGCAAAATTTCTCCGCTTTAGACTAATAATTTTCTGTGCGAAAATTCAACTGCGGACAGTAAAAACATAATATCAAACACAACCAATCCACAATGGAATTTGAACATGAGGATTTATAACCACGGAAAACCCTCTCCAGGTTAAAAGAATTCCAGAATGGCTTTAAGATTCTACTAATGAGCGCTTACAACACCATAGAAATTACTGTCACAATGAAATCTGTTGGAAGCAAAGCCCTTGTACAGTTTCTACATTTCCACAGTGGAAGCAAGAATCTTGCTATCTCTCATGATCTGGTTCTGTGGTCAGATCCTTTGCTATGGTTGTCTTGTTCTGCTAAACGTGAATCTGTCTTAGCTTTGGCTCTAGTTCTCATTTAGGATCGTGGCTATCTGATCTTGTTGTGGCTTTGACTATACAAACTTGTTCAATAGGAAAATGTTGACTCTGCTATATATAGGAGCTTCAATGGGTGCTCTCAAACTACTCTACTACAGTAGTTTCACTCTCAATGGACTTCTACAACAATTGGCACCATCAATTTTCTTTGTTACAATGATGGCTCACGTCAACAAATTGTGCTACAACCATTGGCACCATGAATCTTCTCTCTGCTTCGTCAAATGGTTGGCACCATCAACTGACTTTGCGCTCCTTGGGGTGATGACAGTGGCAAACACTTTTTTGGGCAGCTTTGTTTTGTCTCTGATTCAAGGAAGAACTATGTTGGCCTTGTTTTTTTAGTCCTTGGAACTTATTTCTCTCATATTTTCCATCCTATCCCCAGTTTGCTACCGAGAAAGACATAACTTCACGATATCAAAATTGACTATTTTTGGCCATTTACCTTTAGGAATGGTACAGCCTTAATTTGGTGCATTCGTACAGTATCTGAAGAGCACTCTCAAGATGTTATTCAGTATTTTAGCATAACTACTACATTTAACTGCCATGCTCTAATATTTATATCAACCATAAGCATTCTTAAGGTAGTTCCACATTTGTGAAGTAGAAGGAATGCTTCTGACAGCTTCTTATCATAGTGGTACAATTCTGTTCGCAATTTATCTTTTATAAACCTCCAATTTTCCAAACGTAGTAGAGACTACAGTTTGCATCTCAAATTTTGGACAAATCTGTTTAGTATTCTACAGAAAATGCATTAAGAATACAGTGTTGTGTCTACTAAGCACAAATAATTGTTGTACTAAGTCATCTAAACATCTTGACATCCTCGTTTTATATTCCTTTTCTGTTTTCGCAAAGTTTCCTCTGCTACGGAAAATGTAATTATATTAATTTTTTTCCATCGATATACGGATTAGATCTAATTAGATGTAAACCCTTGCTACAGTGGTTATTCGAATGGGTTAGAATGTGCATTGTTATTTGTTTCTTTTGAAATACATGCATTACCACTACGTGAGATCTTTGCATTAATTTTGAAATGTTGAGATCTTTGCATTGATGTTGCCTCTGCTTGGTGGTGTCTCTGAGATTGAGCTGATCCAAAGGCAATGGATGTGCATCAGCAGTCGATTTCTCTTTGCTAGTACTGTAATCCAAATCCTCTAGCATGCAAACAGGTGTCGCAACAATTATATCTAGGATTGATCGTTTTTTTCTCACCTTTACTTTAGGCTTGGAAAACTTTGTTCCAGATTTTTTAGCATTTGACTCACTTGATAGACAGTGATCTATGTGGGCATTTAAGGCTATATTGGATGTAGATGAGAAAGATCTACAAACAGGACAAACCTTTGGTATCATGGCCTCTGGAAGAGATCCCAGATTCCCAAATTCTTCATTCTTCCCAGGATCTGCCTTGCTCTTCTCCAAAGTTTGGATCTACCTTGTAGGCTCCTGCCTCTTCTACACTGCTTGAATTGGAGCACCTCCATTATGATATCAAATCATCCGCTACTATGAAATGACACAGGTCGCAGATGCTTTGATAGACTTGCCTTTTGGGCACTTCACTGCGAACCAAGTTTTAAAATGTCACAACCCACTTGATATTTATCCCTAGAAAAAGTGTCACATGTGAAGATCAGGCTTTTGATGAAGCGAATAACTTGGTAAAGAGAATTTTTTATTACTTATGTATTCGGCCCAACAATATAGATTTTGATGCACTATCATTTTTAACCATGTGCTGAAAAACATACAAAAAACTATGCTTTTAGTGAAATTTGAGTTCACAAGAATCGATGCCAGTCAAAATCTAGACCTTGCTCCCAGCTTACTGGTAAAAGGCGGTACTCATATTTCATGCAAGTAATGGAATGCCTTTTTCGTTGTTTTATCTCGTCTTATTCGAACTTCCAAGTCTAACATCAATGATTGTCTTATGCTTCAGAAAAACAGTATTATGCTTTAGAGAAGTGTATCTACTTCTTATTATACTTCTTAACTTCCAAGTCTAGCATCAATGATTATTTTATGCTTCACACATAATCTAGTTTTCATTATACTCCTTGAAGCATTTTTTATTAGTTGAATGAGACAAACTTAAAAGGAGTAAGCTAATATATTAGCAAAAGGATTTCTGTCACAAATCTAAGATTCTTATAGGAATTCAGTGGAAATTTCAGGCATCACCTAAGTAATCTTCAGTGTCCGCAAATTTTGACATCCAGAGAGAAGTCTGTTACAAAATTAGGCAGCTCCTACTTGAAAACATGTTGATGTTGATGCGTAGAAATCTCCTTCATTTATAGCCATGTTGAGTCTTAACATATATTAGTAAGGAGTATTATAGTAGTTCACACCTGTAATACTCACAAAGGGAACTCAGACAAACCATCATCTCTCCAAAACAGTGACTAAGATTTTCACAGTTGGTTTCTTCAGATTTATTGATGCCACAATACCATGTCTCTTTCAGATTACTTCAAATTCACCGAATTCTTTCAAGTAATTTTCATTATGAATTAGTCAAAATAGGTTTTAGCATACGACAAGGATTTATATGCACTGGATTTGGATAGTTTAACTACCACTTCGCACTTTTCCAAGAGTTTATATGCCAAGAACTACTGCACTTTTAATCAGGCTGTTGGAAAATTTTGTTTCATATTTTGACATTATTAATGCCAACCCTGACTTGGGACTCTTCGAAATGAAGATTCAAATAGTTGAGTAATGTGGTTATTAAGGGACAAGAGTCAGATTATACATGTATCAAGGTAGGCTTGATCCAGATGAACTCCACCTGCAGATTACAGATGTCTATCAACACTTGTATCCTTCAATAGTGTAGTTTTCAATACCATCTCATTCAGTCTTTTGGTGTTCAAGAGTCAAGATCAATAAAAATGCATGAATCTTTCTCGGACTGCTTATATTGTCAAATCATCAACTCTAAACCTTTGAACACCATGCAAACAAAATTGAGCACCTGGTCACTGGATTAAAATTTCTCGCATGGCTACATTGTGTATAAGCTTCTCTTACCCCAAACATCTCCCACACTCCCCCATAAATAGAAAACAATGGAAATGGTTTGCATCCCTCTTATTTGACAATTTCTAAGCTAACTTTATGGAACTGTTCTAGTTACCATAAACATATCTTGGTTGATGGGGTAAAAACCCACAGTCCTGGTTCTTCTCTCATTTTCAAACCTCAAGTTGTGTATGGATGCCTTCAAAATTCATTCCCAAATTCAATTCTAGGCAAATTTACAATACTGATGCAGAAGCACTTTTCAGTAGCTAACTGGTTACAAACCCAACCAACCCAGAAATTCAATCTAAACGCAGAAGTTTCACTTTTTAATAACTATAAGAAAACCATCCTTATGAAATTCCGAATCAAGTATTCGAATTTCTTTTTCACTTCAATTTGAGTCTTGGGTTTCGCACTTACCAGTTCTCCTTAGTCTTGCTCTTCGAATTGTATTCAAAGTTCAATATGATAATGGTCACGGCTTAAAAGCATTCGGTGAATTTAACCTTTTCCTTAAGGCCCAATTGAAACCTTCGCCATATTTAACCTTCCACGCACCGATATATAATAAGGACTAAACAATCAAACCAGCATGCCATTCTTTCATTCCGAAGGGCCGACTTTGGTATTCTTGGTATTCTTGGTCTTCAAGCTCCATACCTGCATAGTCCAGACTCCATCCTAGAACTCCATTTTCTTTTTCCAAGTTTTCTTCATACTTGGGTCAATGTTCTTCTCCCTTATGGTTTTTCAAAGGTCCTTCAAGCTGAGACATAGGTTTTAGATGGATCAAGAATTCTATTTCTTGGCATATGACATAATACTAGCTACTCTTGCATGTATTATTACTCTTACTATATGGCAGACTGGAGAGTCACAAGTACAAAAAGGTGTGTACATCAATCAAGGCCCTTATGTAATTTTTGTATTAACTGAAATATATATGTGTGTGGTGGGGGAAAGGGTATTGAAGTAGAAATATGTTGATATCTGGATTGCCCTTTCCATATGTTCACACAGTGACAAAATTATGGTATATTCTTTCCTATGAAGAGTTTTTAACTTGTACATATTTCAGGGATTGAATTTTTCAAGACACAAGCTGGAAAAATAGAGGAGGAGGAGGCTAATAGCCACAGGCCAAGTGGATTTGAAACAGTATTCCCTACAATGCTAAAAGAAGCTAAAGTCTTAGGTCTAGATCTACCTTATGAATTGCCTTTCATCAAGCAAATCATTGAAAAGCGGGAGGCTAAGCTTCAAAAGTTAGAATCTGATCACCATTCTCCTCTGTCATTGATAAATTTTCCATCTCTCAAAGTGATAACTGACTAACTTTACCTTTTACCTTAGTGGTGTTTGGATCAGGCTTCCTCCTGATCTTCTATATGCCTTACCAACAACGTTACTCTATTCTTTGGAAGGCCTGCAAGAAATAGTATACTGGGAGAAAATAATGAAACTTCAATCCAAGGATGGATCATTCCTCAGCTCGCCAGCATCTACAGTGGTTGTGTTCATGCGTACAGGGAACAAAAAATGCTTGGATTTTTGAATTTTGTCTTGCAGAAATTCGGAAACCATGGTATGAAAAATTACAATATGATTTCAGGAAGGCCCTTTTCTTTTTATATACTCTGTGAAAAATGTTAAATTTTAAATTTAAGATTGCGAATGAAGAATTTAGGGTCTCTAACTTCATAAATAAGCATGTAGCCTGTAATTTAGGGTCTGTCTAATGCATTTCTCCATTATTTTGGCTTGGAACAATGCCTCCACTATGGTGAGTGAGGGGTTGGGAAGCCCAAGTCACATGTACCCAAAGATTTAGAGTTTTTTGTTGTGTTTCGATCCCTATTTGAATAAATCCTGTTGGGATTTCATCTCCTCGTGCATATTTTCAATGATTAAAATTTTTCATATTGTATTGTGGTGTAGCCCTTGAGTAAGTTTTGGATTTGTAATTTTTCTTGGTGTTTCATTTATAAAAACAACTGTTTCAAATTGAGATTTATGGATTCCACTTCAATATTTGGATATAACTCGTTATTTCAGATTTAAGGCATTCCATTCTCACTAGCAGATTTTTGATGTGTGCTACCCAGTATGAGAAATCCGTTGGAGGTGAGAAGGAATATTGTCTACCAGTAGATTGATTGTGGAGCTGCCATCTCCTTGCTTCTCGTTGTTACCACTATCTATCATGTTGTTAATTTTAGGGCATTTGTTGCAAATAGACAATTTTAGATTTTTATTTTTATTTTTATCACAGTAATTTGTTGCATAGGGTTAAAAGGCAGAGGAGGCAGAGTAGGGGTACAGAAGGGCCAAGTGATTGAATATCTGGCCAGGAATTTGTAAGTAATTTCACTGTGTATAATGAAGAATTGTTTCGGCATTTTTGTGCATTTGTAGGATAAAATACTGTGTGCATATGTCTTGAATACCCATGAATCTGATATGAGCAAGATTCTGTAATTCGTTAAGAGTCTGCCTGCATATTTATGTGTTAGAACTCTGTGTTAAAGGAATGACAACAGATTGGATTTATGCGCCTACTGTGTGAAGAATGCATTTCTGTGTATTTATGTTCTCCGAATGCATTCATGGTTCTCTGTATAAATTTGAGTTATTGACCCCTCTATGGAGAACCCAGTTTTTTCCTCGAACTTCATTGAGTTAGACGTTCCCATAAACTCTGGTTGTGGAGGATGGTTATCGGTTCAGAATCCTGTTGTGGAAATTGTGACTGGTTGAGAGGAACTGTGACTGTGTCAAGCGACATCGGTCTTATGCAAAGCCACCATGAAGAGCACGTTGTAGATTGAATTGAATACTGTGTGGAAACTTTAGTTCAAAGGAAGCAGAACCTGGGACTCTTAAACCAATTGGAACCATGAAAGGAACGTAATGAGCGGTTGGAAGAATGGAACAAGGCAAAGGTGGATGGAGCCCTGAGGCAAGGGCAGTGTGGAACCTTGACTTACAAGGAACCGGAGTTGGAATGAGTGGTATTCATGCGATTGAAAGAGTGGAAAGTTGTTTTCAAAAAAATAATGCGATATTGCCCGTTGGTTGACACATAAGGCAAGGGTGGTTTCACAAAACAATAAATTTCGCGTAGATTTTGAGCGTTAATGCTCGGCATCAAAAATAACGTGAAAGCTCACGAAGATCATCGGATCATCCCCACCGGAGCGATAGATCATCCACCGTTGGATGTGAATGCACGGTAGTGCCGGGCCAACCATGGTTGTATATGGGCGTCTGGTAGTTTAATAAAGTCTGAGTTATATATATATGGACGAATCTCCATATAAAACGATGGATTGTATATGTGTGGGGTCCAACTCTAATATGTGTTGGTTAGTGTCACTCCAACTAAGGTTTTCCGGTTATATGAATTCCCATAACAAAAAGGATCATCGTGGAGGCGCAATGCGATGTGTATAATGTGCGTTGAATTGCCACAAGGTTATATTGTAACATCTGAGTTGGAGAATGTTGGTATACGATATGGTAAGCTGTGGGCAATAGTCCAGCTTTGGAGGTCAACTCAAATTATTATTGAGTATTAATACAATGCATTGACAAAATTTTATTCATATTTATGTGTCCAAGCCTCATATGAAGTCCCAGTTATAAAGTGAATGCCATCACTAAAGGTTAGCGGGGTCCGATCTTATTATATGATTCTTTATAGTCGAAGCGCTGTGGGGTGGCTTATTATATTAATATTTCACGGTCGAATTATTTTCATAACAATTAGAACGCCCACAATTCATAATAAATATTGGAGATTTACTGTCCTATTTTAAAGTTTTATTTTTTTCTTAAAAAATTGAACCCGCCGTCGGTATACCGACACTTTGTAAGCATATCTCTTCCGACGTTTTGAACGATTTCCATTTTCGTCAGTCTTGTGACATCCGTCGATATTGCGATAGTTCTTCCTGGCGTCGGTATTATGACACTTTTGGAAAGCGTTGGTATTGCAACGCTTCTAGAAAGCGTCGGTCTTGCGACACTTTTGCAATGCGTCGGTCTTGCGACATGTTTGTACGGCGTCGAAATTGCGACAGTTTAGAAACATCAGAAGAGAGACAGTATAAAAACGTCAGAAGAGAGACGTTCAAAACGTCAGACCACATTTCATCGAAATTACGACAGTTTACAAACATCGGAAGAGCAACAGTATGAAAACGTTGGAAGAGCGACGTTCAAAACGTCGGACCACATTTCGTCGGAATTGCGACAGTTTACAAACGTCGGAAAAGTGACGGTTTGGGAAACGTCGAAAAAGCGACGGTTTGGGAAATGTCGGAAGAGCGACACTTGTTTGGAAGTGACGGAAATAGCGTCAGTATTGCGACACTTTATCAAGGCATCAGAATTGTGACATGATGGAAAACCATGTTTTGTCTATCCTCGAACTGTCGCTCTTGCAACGACTATGTGTCGAAATAGCGACGAAGTGGCCGTCGAAAATTGGGCCAAATTTTCTAGTGATAGAAGCCTGACTTAAGAATTTTATGAGCAGTGACCTTCTATCTATAATGTCCTCCACACAAACTTTCATGATATTGTTTGGCGACTTCATTAGATTCTCCTTCGGTCAAACATAACAACAAAATACCAACAGGATCTTTCCAGTATAGCTTCACTTCTACAATAACATATGGCCAAGACTTGAGCTTGAGAGCTTTGTATTTTTTTATATTCAGTGAAGTTGGATAGGAAAAGAAACACAGGTAATGCACAATATCTTTATACCAATCAGAGCACAAAATTTTGTATTGGATACCTGTTTTGAACTTGCTTTGACCCTCTTCATTTACAGCTCCGTCCACTGGTGCCAACAGATTAATTCCCAAGGCTTCAAAATTTGTCTCTGTCAACAAATTCACTAACCCTTGTCCCTTAACCAGCCTAGTGGGTTTCATGTCCAAATCATACGCTTGGATATTTTCTATCCACTTCCCCCTTTTTCCTTCAACATCACTTTGGACCAACATGTCCTTCACAGCGGAATTAGGAACATAAGCTGTTATTTGGGACTACAACACATAAATCCTAAAGGCTTTTAGTGCTTTCACCAAAGTATATACTTGTTTCTCTAGAATATTGTATTTGAGCTCAGCATCTCTGAGAACTTTTTTGAAAAATGTAACTGGCTGCTCCTTATTGTCTTCATTTTTCTACAGCAACATAGCAGCAACAGTAGTGGGGGATGCAAATGAGAATACCTGAAAGGCTTTTTGACAGTCTAGGCTAATCAAAACTGGGGCTTCCTGCAGTGCTTCCTTTATTCTAGCAAATGCATCTCTTGCTTCCTTATCCCATTTCACTTCTGCATTTTTCTTCAACATATCTGTTATACTTCTCACGATCTCAGCATAATTGGGCACAAACCTCCTCAGAAAGTTTATTTTTCCCAGGAATCTCTGGATATCCTTCTTGCTTCTAGGTAAAGGAATAGTCTGAATGGCTTCCACCCTTGCTGGGTCAATCTTTACTCCTTGTTTAGAAACTATGTGACCCAATAATTTACCTTCTTCTAAGGAAAATAAAGATTTCTTGGGATTTAATGACAGACCAAACTTTCTGCACTTTTGAAAAGTTTTTTGCAAATGCTCCAAGTGTTCATCATCTGACCCTGAGAAAATAGTTACATCATCCAGATATATAACTACAAACCTGTCACCAATGAAGGCTATGTCCATGGCCCTCTGAAATGTTTCACTTGCATTCATAAGGCCAAATGGCATCCTTGCGTACATGAAGGTGCCCTAGGGCATAGTGAAAGTAGTCTTCTTCCGATCTTCTTTTTCTACTACTACCTGGTTATACCCAGAAAATCTGTCAACCATAGACAACTTGTGAGCTCTTGTCACCTTTTGTAAGACAGTCCATTTTCGACAAAGGATAATTATCTTTTGGAGATGCTCAGTTCAAGTTCCTGAAGTCTACACACAGTCTTATCTCTCCATTTTTCTTTCTTACAAGAACCAGATTAGAAACCCGGTCTAAATATCTGAGAGAGACTATAATTTTCACCTGCAACAGTTTCTTCACTTCTTTTTCGATTTGAGCTAACAACAATGGATTGATGTATCTGAGCTTCTGTCTGTGTGGTTTGAGTCCTTCCTTCAATGGAATCTTATGCTGAATAATTCTTTTGTCATATGTTTTTAGGTTTTCATACGACCAGGCAAACACATCCATATATTTCTTAAAAAGATCAATGTATCTTTCTTTGTAGTTTTTGGGAACACCTTTGAACAATTTCACTATTTTGGGTTCTTGCTGAGTTCCCAAATTACAATCTTCCATCTCTTCTTCTTGATGTGTTTTCTTTGAATCGACAGCAACATCATTAGCATCGAATAATCTTGTAAGGGGAAGCAACCCTTTGGGGAGCACATTATCTTTCAATTGGATAATCTTTTGTTCACCTATTGACTACTTACGGTTTCTTATTTCTGCTTTCTGCTCTGGTTGTTCTTCCTCTTGGTCTATCTCAGCGTCTTCAAAGTTTCCAATCATGGTCAGGAACTGGCTTATCTTTTCATCATCGTCAAACAACTGCCAATGTTTCACATTATTAGGGATAGAAGGTCTATGCCTAATTTCAATCTCATACCTAAACCTTGGATTTATTTGAGGTTTGAAGGTGTTGGCTGCAACTGCTAAAGAATCAGCCAATCTATTCTCCTCCCTCAGAATATACTGAAGATCGAATGCTTCAAAATAGTTTTCTACCAGATCCCACACTTCATTCCTATATGATCTCAATCTCGGATGCTTGGTTTGACAATGATTTTTAATCTGCCTTATTATCAATTCAGAATCACCAAAAATTGAAATACATTGAACTCCCATTTGTTTAGCAACTTGAAGGCTTGAGATTAAGGCCTCATACTCAGCCACATTGTTTGTTGAATCAAATTATAGTTTAAAAGAGAAAGGCATGAGGTTACCTTCTGGTGATATCAGCAAGAATCCAGCACCTGCGCCCTCCTTGGAGTAGGCACCATCAAAATAGCACTTCCAAATCTTCCTTGAGTGCAACTCATTATTTGCAACTGCTGAAGAGAGTTGCTTCCCTGTGTCTTCAGCAAATTCTGCATCTTCATGCAGGATGAAACAAGAAAGGTCTTTTGTTTCTTGACTATAAATGGGGGAATTTCCTGAATCTTTCTTGGAGGTAGTCTTCACAAACCTTGTTTCCCTGTACAACCTCCTTTCTTCCCCATTAAGAGCCAGAATGATAGCATAAGTGAAATCTAATTTTAGTACACCTCCCAACTTTTCTCCCCAAGATCTTGACAGGAGCATTCCAAACCTGGTGGGATGTCAGCAACCACTACATCCATGAGTATACTCTTTGCAGGGATTTGTGCCAACGAAACTGCTACATCTTTAATTAACCCAAAACATTTCACTCGTTTGGAATCAAATGAATATAGATCCCTATAAGGTTTGGTAATCTGCAAGTTAAGTTCCTTTATAACAGACAATGGCATGAGATTATGGGGCACTCTTGAGTCCAGCATGCAATTATGTAGAGTATAATCATGAAGCAACAGAGAAATATAGAAGGGTGGAACAGAGGGATCTATTTCTTCTACATGAGGACCAAAGGTGACCACTAGCTTTTCTTCTTGTAAGTTCACTGTGTCACTTATGTCTTCCACTTGTGTGAGATTAATAAGTTCTGAAATTTCTTTCTTGTAAGCTAGTATTTTGGCTAATTCTAGAAGAGGCACCTGAATTTTGACCTTCTCCAACTCTTTTGTCAAATTGAAAACATGAGTTTTCTTAATGTTCGTTTCAGGTTCTTCTTCACTCTTTCTAGAATTTGCTGCTTGTTCGGGTACAGGAACAACTCTCTCCAAGATATTAGTGTCAACTGATTTGTTCTGGGAAGATTCACCCTGCTGCACATTTGTTCTCTTAAGTGAATTTACAGGTTGTTTCTTATTACTGACCTGTTTCGTAGGGTCCTTTTGTAGTGGAGTCACCATTGGAGGAGGAATGGAACCTTGTTGTTCACCTTCATTATCCTGCACTCTAGATCTATTTCTAGACCTCAAATCATACTTCTAATGTAACTCATCTTGCATGAAATCTGTGAATTTCCTACAGTATTCATCCATTTCATCTTGATCAAAAGAGATTTCAGC
This sequence comes from Pinus albicaulis, assembly GCA_034641835.2. NCBI lineage: Eukaryota > Viridiplantae > Streptophyta > Pinopsida > Pinales > Pinaceae > Pinus > Pinus albicaulis. Next base: position 1,050,397,862 of record CM076583.1, read on the forward strand.
TTCAGCATATTCTCCCTCGCAATCTTCCTCTTCATCCTCTTCTATTGCATACACAGCAGATACCTGATTCTCAGCCTCCCTTCGGTTATCTTCTGCTGGCTCTCCGGGTGCTGCTTCTATATACAATGGAGCTTGAACCTGGTCTTGATCTCTTCTCTCCCTCTACAAGATTTGCAGGGGATGTCTTCTGAATTGAGGGTTAAACCCCCCTCGGTTTTGTCGTACTTGTCTTTGGGAGTTTTTATTTTCCAATTCCATCTTAGCTAGCTTATTTGTTAGATTTTTTATCGCCTTTGTCATATCTTCAATTCTTAGATCTTGTGATGATTCTTCTTTTGCCTTCCCCTTCTCCTGGACTGGCTGTTTCCCTTTTGCCTTTCCAGCTGCTGTCATATTAGCTTCAATCTCTAAAGCATTTGTCTGTATCTACTCAAGAGTAGGGGCTCTTCTCTCTCTCAATGTAAAGCTAAAATCAGCTTCAAAAGCCCCAGAAAAAACTACCTTTGCTCCTACAGGGGGGGCTTCATCTCTATAGGTAAACTATTGTACAATTCATTGAATATTTTTACAAACTCAAAAATGTTTTCATTAGGCTTTCTTTTAATTGCATTAAACTCTGTCAATGAGTAACCATGATCTCTCTTCTCTCCCCATCTCTGAGTGAATTGAGTTTCTAACTCTTCCCAGTCATTTATGGAATCATTTGGTAAACCTGTGAACCATTTCCTAGCCTCTCCACTTAGAGACTGCACAAATAGTCTCATCACAACATCAAGATGTTCTACATTTAAATTCTCAGCAAAAGTGCAAAACAAGGGTAAATGTTGTTCTGCAATTACTTCATCTTCTCTAATGAAACGAGGAAGTAATTTGAGGTATTCTTGAGGCATGGCATTCATTGGTTGCGGAAGATTTAGTGGTGCATATCTATCCATTAAGAAAGTTGGTGCTACCATATTAACAACTTGGTTAACTGCTCCTTGGGTGGTTGAGGTTGATGAACCTGTTGTGAAAGTGAATGAAGGTGGAGGCAAAAGTGATATAGGGGTGGGTTGATGGACAATAGCAGAGGGACCAGCAACTATATTTGGTTGAGCTTGAGTGGAGGTAAAAGAAACAGACTTGAAAGAATGTTCTTCTAACTGAGGTTCTTGAAAATAAATGGGTGTGGAAGGAGTATCTTGTTCCAACGGAGTTCCTTGGAAATATCTTCAAACAAAGGGTTATGAGAACTGCTGCTAAGAGCAAGCAATGCAGAATCAGGTATTGAAGGAGTTTCGGGTTCATGAGCCTTTTTAGAAACCAATCTTTTTGGATCTGGCAAAGCAGGGACTATCTACTGTGAGGTATCTGACCTCGTGTGAGGCCTTTTGAAAGCTAGAACTTTGAAAATAACAAACAGAGCCGAATATTTCCTCCTCATTGAACAACCAGAGAAAATAATGTGAAAAACCCAGGGAAAATAAACTTCGTTTCTTTGTCCCCGGCAACGACGCCAAAAAATGTTGTATCTCAAGAAACAATCCCTTGGCTGTGGTAAGGAATCAGTGCTTAAGACATTTTGTAAATGTATGTCACAATTATAATATCAAATGGCCTCTGTTTAACACCTTTGGAATCTAATTATTTAATACACTCAATAATCTGATATAATGAAAGCCTTCACAATGCTATAAACTGTTGATATCTGAATGAAATGAAAACAAGAACTGTAAAGGAAACTTGAAGTGATATGCTGAGAAATGGAATCTATCACTTTTAAGTTTCAGAGGAAATTCATGGAGAGAGAGGAAACTCGAAATAATATGCTGCAAACACAGAATCTATTACTTTAAAGTTTCATCAGGATTTTGTGAAGAAAGAAGAGATGAGGTGAAGGAGCGCAAATTAAGGTTGTTTAACTCTTACTCATGGATGTAATTAAGAGACTGGCTGCTACATTACTTCACTTCATTCAAAGAGGAATAAACACAAAGCGAAACTGGAAAGCATTAGGGGAATTTTGAGGTCTAAAATGGGCCTCCTAAGAAAATTATAAAATAATAATGGAAACAATAAAATAAGATTAGATTACATCATCAAATTTTAGATGGAAGAAAGGAAAAACTATTTTTTCAACTCGTATTTTCAACTTATCTCCCTATGGGTTTACTCAAATTTCGAGCAGAAACACTCGTTGTATGCATAATTTCATTCCTCATCCAAGGAGTACCCATGTTGCATACTTTCAATGAACCCTGCTACAAGAAAAATGAAAAATACATAAAAAAACATGATTGCAATCACGTTTTTGATGTTTTCTCATTTTTCACGTAGCAGAGTTCATCGAAAGTATGCAACATGGGTACTCATTGGATGAGGAATTAAATTTTGCATCCAACGAGTACTCCCGCTCAAAATTGGAGTAAAAACTTAGGGAGTTAACTTGAAAATAAGAGTTGAAAAAGTAGCTTTATTATTTTATTATTTTTTAATATTTGTACTTTTTTACTCTAAAAATGGTGAATCATCCCCCATGGCTGACTTCATCATCTTGAATTTTATTGGTTCTTATAAAGTGTATTTTGGTTGTACATTTTTCTTAGGAGGCCCATTTTAGACCTCAAAACAGCAATGGACATATCAACATCAACAACTGCAGGAAACTTGATCTTCTTTCATTTATTTCTCAGAAAATTCAGTACCAAATTAACAATCCTCCAAAGGTCCAAAACTGGGAACCCCATTTCTTTATTTCTATCTACTTAAATACATCACAGTGGTTCGTAACTCCTGAACTTCTTGAAACTATTTGACTACCTAAACTATTAAGATCACTTCTGCAATCATACTTGAGAAAACAAATTAAAACTGGAAATATTGTTCGTTTTGCTAAATCTGATGTTGCTGATGTGTCCTCTTGAAGTGTCGAGCTGTCCTTTCTGGTTATGATGCAATCAGCCTAAACAGTCCGTAACTACACCTCGCTCCCGACTCGTCATGCCCTTGTGCTTCAAACGCTGTCAATCATATCACTTGCTACTCGACTCTGCCTCTTCTCCTTTGATCTGCGTCGGGTCACTTACCTGAGTTTTCCTACCGCGTTCTGCCTATTTCTTCATAAAATGGCACACAGCCGCATAAGCCCAGACTTGAAATCCTTTAGATTTCATCTTGGAACCACATTGCGTCCGTGCCAACATCGCACTTCACATTTCGCTGTCTTTAACTTTTCCTTAGCGTTTATCTTTTAAAACTTGCGTTGTGCGCTATGTGATCGGGTCCCACCTGGCATCGTACATTGCACTTCAGTGACCTTATCACTTACCTCTTGCGATGATCCTTTAAAACTTGCGATTCACGATTTGTGATCGGGCCCCACCGCATCACACATCGCACTTTGGCGATTATAACACTTACCCTTCACCCTTAACTTTTAAAACTTGCATTGTGCGGTATGCAGGCTAGGGCCACGTCATCTACCATGTCAACTTGCCACGTCACACTTCGAATTTCGTTGATTTTAACCTTTTCCTTAACACTTATCTTTTAAAACCCTCGATGTGCGCTATGCGATCTAGTCCCACTTGGCATTGTACAATGCACTTCAAATAAAATTATCACTTAACTCCCATGCCTATCCATCATATCTTCACTTAAGTTTTCCACCTGGATCCCCCGACCATCCATTTTCCTTTGCGCCTCCTCCAAAAACTCTTAAGTGTTTAAGGGAAATGCACCTTTCTATGCCTCCGGGAAATTGGTTTGTTTTCTTCAATAAAGGTAAAACTCCCGAGCTTATTTGGTGTTCTCCCATGCTACTAGTCTCTCCGAAGCCCGTGGAATGAGCCCCGAATCTACCCTTGCTCAAATGCAATGTTCTGAGCGAGCCCATCGATCCGGCTCTTGAACTGTTCTGCACGTGAATGAGGCCGACTCGACCCACCTTCACATTTCATCACGTAATGTTAATGTACCAATATATAAATCAAAATTCTTCTATGACACACAAAATTTTACATTTTCTATCATATATGCTTCTTTAGTGTTTTGAAAAGTATTTCAAAGGTAAATGCAAATGAGCCACAACAAATGTTATGTTAGTTAGGAGCCTCTTCTATTATTCTTTTATGCATCTTGAGCTATTGTTCATTACTGATTTTGATTTCTGTTCATGAAGTAGTATTGTAGAGAAGATCATCCTGGTTCTCCTAAGTTAGGAGCCTCTTCTTCTGCTTATTACATATTGAATTAGAAATTATTTAGTTAAGTTTTATATTTTTAATATGCATTTCCTTTAAATTCAATAATTCATCTTCTAAAATTGATTATAGTTGAAATCGATATATTTTGGACATGCTTCCAAGTTTTACAAACCCGGATTGATAATAAAATATTTGTGCTCATTTACCTAGTAAACAGACCCAACATTTTTGGCGTCGTTTTCGGGGAAGCATATTTCAAATTACTTAAATAAGGAAAAAAAAAAAAAAAAACAAAACAAAACAAAATACAACAAAAACATAGTTTTTCTTTTAAGTTATGTTTCTTTATGCCTAGAGATAGAGATCAAAAAGGTAGATTCATTAAACAAAAACCCCCAACAATCCAATCATCCTTAGGGGCAGGACCATCAGGCCTAACAACACCAGTTGTTGGGAGACCTACTCTAGAGGAGTTAGAGGAAAAACAGAGATCATGACAAAAATTAACTCTAATTGAAAGACAAAACTTGTTGGCTTTAGAGGTAAAAAGAAAGTAATCACCAAAATAAACTCCTTTCATAGGAAGACAAAAGGAAACAAGAAAACCAATTGTTGAACAATTAGAACAACCTATCCTTGAACAAGTTAAGAGAGTTGAGGAAACACCAAATCAACCTCATATTGAAACATTAAATTTTTGAATAGGAAATGACTAAAGAAGGAGAAGGATCTAATATGCCACTTATGACTCCTGAACATAGACTTGAATATGAAAGGCAATAGAAGGAATGGAAAATAAAATGAGAGGAAGAAAGGAAATTAGAAGCAGAGAGAAAGAGAGAAGAAGATAGAAGAATAGAAGCACAGAGAAGAAGAGAGGAAGAAGCAAAAAGAGAAAATGAAAAAAAAAAAATACACATGATAACGAACAAGAAAATGATAATGATCAGGAAGCTACTTTTGGCTTCCCAATATTAGATACAAGAGAAATACTAGGAGAAGAAGTGAAAATGAAAATCATTCCACCTTCTGTATTGCCCAAATTTTATAGAATTTCAATAGAAGATCCTGAGTCATTTATGTTTGAATTTGATATCTTATGTAGAACTTATGGATACACAGATGACACACACAAGCTTCATGTATTTCCTGCTACTTTGAAAGAAGCAACATTAAAATGGCTTATGGGTTTAGGAGAACATACCATTGCTTCTTGGGTGATATGAAGAGAATTTTCTTAAAAAGTATCAAGCTTACTGCAGGGCTAAAGACTCAAAAGAAGATATTTTTAGAATGACACAACAAGAAGATGAAAGTTTGGAGGAGTACTTAGAAAGATTTCTTTACAATCTACAAAAATCCAAACAACATTCTTTGAATCCCGATACCATCCGCACAATTTTTCTTAAGGGTATCAAAGATGAATACTTAGATATTCTCAATGTGATGGGCAAAGGAGATATCTCAAACCTACCATTTGATGAAATTGTTGAACTTTGTCAAAAATATTCTAAGGGAAGATCAAAAAGTGGAAAAAGGGATGTCACATCAAGAGCTTCCAAATATGCATCAAGTGGAGTAACAAGAACATAAATAGGAAGTTTACTAGAAAAATTTAAAACTGATCTTTTAAGCACTTTGGGCACATAAGTTGATGTCTTAAAGGAAAATAAGAAGAAGGAAGAACAAGATCAAATCTTAGCAATCTTTTGTCCAAAGTGTAGGAAGAAACATCCACTTCGAGAATGTCCTTTGGAAGGTATACAAGTATGTGGACTTTGTACAGAGAATCATGCAGCTGAAAACTGTCCAAAATTGAAAGAATTTCAAATGGACGAAGTACAAGGGATATATTCTCTTTACTATATGGCACTAAGGATACCTTGGCAACCAAGGATGCCTCAACAATTCCCTCAACAAAATCCCCAGAATTATCAGTATCTTCCTTAGAATTCATTGAATACTCCAATGCCATGGCAGGCTTGGCCTCTGTAACAATATCAAAACCAACGTACACAAGGTTGGAGAGGATATAGTTATGGAAACCAGTCACCTCAACAAATGTACCCTCAACAATATCAATATCAACAACCATGCCCTCAACAACCATTCCAATACCAACAATTCCAGCAACATCCTCAACCAATGCCATTTCCAGCACAAAATCCTGCACCAATGCTAACTCAACCTCAACAGCTTCAATTGCCTTCTAACCAACCACCTCCTAGACCAACACAATTTCCAGCTCATCTAGTAGCTAATCCAAGTAACAAAGTGGATAAAATAGCATACAATGTGGAAGAAGCAACATACTTTCCTACATATTCTATTCTTCCCATACAATATGTCCACTTAAGGTCTGGGAAAGTGTTACACAAAGATTCTCTCCCAATCATAGAAGAACAAACTGAACAAGGAGAACAAACTCAAAAATCTCAACCAGAAAATCAAATTAAGAGAGGAAAAGCTATTATGACTCAAACACCACCCTATCCGGAGAGGTTAGTACAACAGAAAATTCCAATGTCTCTGCTTGAATTTGATATTTTGGATGAATTGAAGAATACTTATGTCAAAATTCCTTTGTTACAGGCAATAAAAGATATTCCAATTTATGAAAAAACAACAAAGGAGTTATGCATCAAGAAAAATGGTAGAAGGAAAAGAGATCCACCCACAATCCAGGTCATTGGTGGATTAGCTAGTCTCATGTCTACAAAAACAACAATTGAAAAATATATTGATCCTGGGATCCCTATGGTTACCATCTTGATCAATAGTTTTTCAGTTCCAAATGCTTTAATAGATTTGGGAGAAGTTGTAAATGTTATGACTACAAAGACTAAAAAATTTGAACTTGAACAATATTAGACCTACTACTACAATTTTAGAGCTTGCAGGCAAATCTAAAGTTTTACCAGAAGGAGTATTAGAAGATATCATTGTCTCTCTAGATTCATGGGAGTATGTTGTAGAATTCCTCACTTTGCAGCCAAAAACAAATTTAGGAGGCCAACCTTTAATTTTAGGCAGACCATGGTTAGCCACAACAGATGCCTTCATTGGATGCAGATCGGGAAGTATGATTATTGCACATGGGGATGGAAGGAAGCATGTTACACTCTATCCTCCAGAACAATCTCATTCTTTACTATCATGGCTTGATGAACAAGAACAACAGGAAACTCAATATGTTCTTAGTATTAATCAAGTCTACAATTTTAGAGAAGAAGAAAATGAGGATCTATTAGACCTTTTCATCTCAAAACCTGATATTTTGGAGCAACTTAGAATAACATAATATGAAGCTGCAAGACATCTTTTAAATAAGTGTTTCCAGGAAAATTGTACTATTCAATCACTGCAAAATTCATTTGAAATTATTTTTCCTGTTAACTCAATTACCAATTCACAGAGTAAAATCATTGAAATTAGTCCTGGAAGGAATTTGAATATTTGTAATAACTTACAATCATCACAAGAACAAGAGGTAATAACATTGTTATAGAAATATTCAAAATATTTTGCCTGGGATTACACAGACATGCAGGGGATTCATCCAAAGACATGTATTCACCACATTTACACTGATGATCAAATCAAACCAGTGAGACAACTGCAAAGAAGAAAGAATCGTATGATGAAGGAAATAGTGAAAGAGGAATTGCAGAAATTGTTACAAGTTGGATTCATCTATCCTATTTATGATAGTCAATGGGTTTCTCCCTTAGTTGTGGTGCCTAAGAAAAATGGAAAGTGGAGAATATGTTTAGACTATAGGGAGTTGAACATAACAACATTATGTTTTGGTTTTGGATTAGTAATGCACCTGCTTATTTTCAGAGAGAAATTCTTGCAATATTTGTTGATCTAATCCATGAATGTGTAGAGGTCTACATGGAGGATTTCATTGTATATGGCGGAACATTTGATGATTGTTTACAAAATCTTAAAAAAATTATTGAAAATATGCATAGAGAAAAATCTATCTCTTAGTAATGAAAAATTATTTATGATGTTAAGTGAGGGGATAGTGTTGGGACACCATATTTCTTATTCAGGAATCAAGGTGGACCCAGCAAAAATAAAAGTCATTGTGAATTTAATTCCACTTATTGTAGCTCCTAGAGACAACCTTGAGTTGCAAAATACCAGTGCCTAGGACACCTTAAAATCAAAGGTTAAATGTAGACAATTATATAAATGCCTCTGACAGAATATGAGTCAAGAGAATAATGGTTTTGGTGGTTCTAGGATGGATAGGACCTTGGAGTCGATTCATGTGAATTCCCTTAACAA